>JAXIVJ010019105.1:0-20875 GCA_036785665.1 Chirona hameri | reverse complement strand
ACAGACAGACAGAGACAGGACAGACAGACAGACAGACAGACAGACAGACAGACAGACAGACAGACAGACAGACAGACAGACAGACAAGACAGACAGACAGGACAGACAGACAGACAGACGACAGACAGGACAGACAGACAGACAGACAGACAGACAGACAGACAGACAGACAGACAGACAGCAGACAGACAGACAGACAGACAGACAGACAGACAGACAGACAGACAGACAGGACAGACAGACAGACAGACAGACGAGAACGGACAGGACGGAGACGACGGTACGGACGACGCACGACGGACAGGACGGACGGACGACGGACGGACGGACGGACGGACGACGGACGGACGGACGGACGGACGGACGGACGGACGGGACCGGACGGACGGACGGACGGACGGACGGACGGACGGACGGACGGACGGACGGACGGACGGAGTAGGGTAGGTAGGTAGGTAGGTAGGTAGGTAGGTAGGTAGGTGTAGGTAGTTAGGTAGGGTAGGTATGTAGTATGTAGGTATGTAGTATGTATGTATGTTATGTATGTATGTATGTATGTATGTATGTATGTATGTAGTATGTATGTATGTATGTATGTTTTATGTATGTATGTATTAGTATGTATGTATGTATGTATGTATGTATGTATGTATGTATGTATGTATGTATGTATGGTTATGTATGTATTGTATGTATGTATGTATGTATGTATGTATGTTAGTGTTATGTTGTATGTTATGGTATTATGTATGGTATGTATGTATGTATGTAGGTGTTGTAGTATGAGTGAAAATGTACTACTGCTTTACTGGGCATTCATTAAGGAAATCGGATCGTTCGGAATATGCAGCACCATGACGAAGGGTGTTAACAATATGCCGCGAAAGCTCGCTGTAATGTTTGTATCTGATGTAAGTATTCAATCTTGGATCTCTTACTCTTCTTCTGATCACTTCGGCTATGACCAGTGACTCCTCTCACCAGAGGATAACTACATGACTTAGACAGCACCTTTTGTGTCAAGGGGACCATTCGGCTCCTGTTCGGAGGTCAAGTCCGACATGGCCAGGGACTGCACTCTGGTGCTTTGTCGCCCATGCCGACTATGCGCAGGGGCTGGGGCGCGAGGTTGTCGGGGCACTAGGGTAACCCAAATATCCCCCCCCTCAAATGAAAATCCTGGGGAGGGAGGGGTCATGTTGCCCCAGAATGAGCACAGGCTAAAATATTGGGGGGGGGGGGGCAAAACTACTAACCCTTTGCCCCCAGGATTTTGTCGACTGGAGGAATTTTGGGGTACCCCTGCCCCCCAATCCGCCGCCCATGCTCAGGGGCCCCTCCGACCTGCACAGGGGCCCCTCCAGTCTGGCCTAGGAACTCATCCGGCATGGTTCAAAGGGGCCCTTCAGAAGCCCGGCCAGGGGACCCTTTCGGTCTAGCCAGGGTCACTGGGCGCTGGTTCGAGAAGGCCCCTTGAACATGCCGGATGAGTTTCCCTAGCCACGACTTGACTCTTGCCCACTCTGACTTGCCCAGGAGCCCCTCCGATCGCGCCCAGCGACTTCTTTCTGGTCGGCCTGCGCTGGCTACTTTGTTGCCCTTGCCGACATGCCCAAAGGGGCCCTCCGACCTGCCCTGGAGCCCCTCCGTGCTGGCCAGGGGCCCTTACTCGGCATGTTCAGAGGGCCCTTCTTATTCCGCCCAGGTGTCCTTTCGGGTCTGATCAGGTGGCCCCTCCGACTTGCGCAGGGGCCCTTTTAACTTTCCAGGGGCCCTCTGGTCTCTCCAGTGGCCCTTTAACTTATAAGGGGCCCTTCCGACCTAGCAAGGTGACTGCGCTGGCTGCTTTGTCGCCTTGTGCGACATGCTCCGAGGGCCCTCCGACCTGCCCTGGGGCCCCTCCGTGCTGGCTAGGGGCTCATTCGGCATGTTCAGTGGGCCCTTCTGACCCACCTAGGGCCCATTTCGGGCTAGGTCAGGGCCACTCTGACCTACACAGGGGCCTCTATTAACTTCCCAGTGGACCCTCTGGTCTGTCCAGGGGCCTCTCCCACCTGCTCATGGAGCCCTTATGACCTGGCAAAGGACTGCGCTGCCGCTTTGTACGCCACTGTCGACATGTCGTGCAGCCTCTCACACCTGCTCAGTGCCTCTCAACCTAGCTCAGGGGCCCCTCTGATGCTGGCCAGGTGCCCATTCACACGATGTTCAGGGGGCACCATTCGACTTGCTCAGGGGGCCCTCTGACCCGCTCAGGGGCCCTTTCTGTCTTGCCAGGGGCCCCTCTGACATGCACAGGGCTCTTTTTGAACGTCCAGGTGGCCCTCTGGTCTTTCAGAGGGCCCTGAATGGCCCTAAAGGGCCTCTGAAGAGTCCGCTAAAACTCTCTGAAGTCCGCTAAACTCTCTAAAGACCACACGCTTCGTGTAGTAAAGAGCCTATGATACCGCGCTTCGCGCGGTCTCGACGGCCCTTTTCGGCGCGCGCAGCGCGCCGAAAAGGGCCCTCGCGCGCCAAAAAGGCCTCCTGGCCTCTAGGGGGGGGGGGGGGCGGCCGCCCCACCGCCCTCTCCTTGGCTACGTGCCTGGGTCAGCTATAGAAAACCGATAGCATATGCGTGAATATCTCGGCGAGATTCGCCTACATACTTTTTTGAGCCAAATCGGAACTCGTCGCTGAATTCGTATACGAATATGTTTTGACGGACATCCGCGAAATGTGTATTTATTTTTCCGGTCGGACCCTCCCTCGGTTTACTATGCGAGATTCGGAGCTGGAAATTCTGAAGGAAGCTACCATTTATTTGATGCTCCAAGTTCTTTTTTAAAATTGCTATGTTAGTTTCTATACACTAACTTTTTTTTCCTTGACCGCAAAAAAAAACCGGTTCAAATCTAAGATACTCTTGTTTTTTGGCAAGGGTCGTCGAACCTTGTAGCAAAAAGTAGCTGGCCCCGAAGACGAACGGATGGATCCGTCCCTGCTCTTGCAAAGCCGGTTTGATTCAGCACACATTTTTCATGTTTTTTTTTCCTTGCAGTCTGGAACGAAAGCATAGGTACACCTGTTTCGATATCCCAAAAAGTCGAAAAAGCTTTTGATTTTAATACAGAAATCATTAGAAATCGTGTGGTTGCAAAATAAAGTGGCCCAAATCCGGGGAGAAATTCGAAATTGGGGGGTGAGGTCCGCTCAAACTGGTTGCCCCCCCCCCCCACAAAAAAACGGTCGGTTGGATCCGCCCAGGGGTGTAGCTTCTCCAGAAGTTTTTTTTGGGGGCGAATTTTTGTCGGGATATTTTCCAAAGTGGTCCCAGATAATAGACAGGGCCCATATATAGCGTCCGTCACTGTGACTTGACCCGTGACCTTTGACCTTGGAGGTCAAAGGACGGGGTTTCGCATAACGTTACGAGTTTATTGCCGGATCCTTTCCAAAGTGGTCCCAGATAATAGACAAGGTCTATATCTAGCGTTCGTTACCGTGACCTGACCCGTAACTGACCTTGGAGGTCAAATTCGAGGTCAAAGGACGGGGCACCGCATAACGTCCCGAATTTATTGCCGGATAATTTCCAAAGTGGTCCCAGATGATAGGCAGGGTCCATATCAGACGTCCGTCACCGTGACCTGACCAGGATCCTTTGACCTTCAATTTTACCTCCAAGGTAAAAGGTCACAGCTCAGGTCACGGTGACGGACGTTAGATATGGATCCTGTTATATCATCTAAGACCACTTTGGAAAGGATCCGGCAATAAATTCGGGACGTTATGCGGTACCCCGTCCTTTGACCACGAATTTGACCTACAAGGCCAAAGGTCACAGCTCAGGTCACGGTGACGGACGTTAGATATGGACCCTGTATATTTGGGACCACTTTGGAAAGGATCACGCCATAAATTCGGAACGTTATGCGGTACCCCGTCCTTTGACCGCGAATGTGACCTCCAAAGTCAAAGGTCACGGGTCAGGTTACGGTGACGGACGTTAGATATAGACCCTGTCTATCATCTCAGACCACTTCGGAAAGGATCCTTCAAGGATCCTCAAACGTTCATGCTCTAAAAACTCGTGTTGAAAGCTCTCTAGTCGGTTACAGGACACATTGGCGAATGTTATTTTGCCGAATGTCATTTTGGCGAATGCATATTGTCGAAGGACACTTTGACATGTCTTTTTGTCGAAATGTGAATATGCCGAAAGCAAAATGGCGAATGTCATTTTGTCGAAATGTCTTTTTGCCGACATGTCAAAAGGTCGAAATGTGATTTTGCCGACATGTGAAAAGGTCGAAATGTCTTTTTGCCGAATGTCATTTTGCCGACATGTGAAAAGATCGAAATGTTTTTTTGCCGAAATGTGATTTTACCGACATGTGAAAAAGTCGAAATGTCTTTTTTGCAGAATGTCATTTTGCGACATGTGAAAAGATCGAAATGTCTTTTTGCCGAAATGTCATTTTGTCGACATGTGAAAAAGCCGAAATGTCATTTTGCCGAATGTTACTTTGTCGACGTGTGAAAAGGTCGAAATGCTTTTTTGCCGAAATGTCATTTTGTCGACATGTGAAAAAGTCGAAATGCCTTTTTGCCGAATGTCATTTTATCGACATGTGAAATGTCCGAATTTTATTTTTGCCGAATGCCTTTGGTGCCATGCGCAGCAATTGTCGTAATGTGTCAATATTGTTCGTGCGCTCCAATCATCATAATCAACAGCGATCCTCCACCGGCAACCAAAGCGGAGCCGGCTATCGCTGCTCATAGTAGTTGCGACAGTTGCCCGCGGAGTGCACGCACCTCAAGAGTCTTAGAGTCACGGTCTCTGCCACTTGATAGAGCCATTCTATAAATATTGATTTCAGATTACGTTCTTGCACCGAACATTGCGCGAGTCACGTGACATGGGTCATGCGCAGGGACGCTCAATGGCAAATCACAGAGCTGACTACACTTCGGATGCGTGGGTTCGAATCCCAGTTGCTACAGATTTTGGAAATTGCATTGCAACTGTTCACCATAAGTTGATGAAACATTCCGTTCGGGAAGGTTATCGATAGCGCATGAATGAATATATTGTGGGAATCTCGATCATGAAAATCCACCTACCTAATTTTTTTTATTTATAATAAATTTAGTCCGAATGTTTTTGAATGGATGGATTTCCGAGGTCAGGACCCACTAATCGCCCCTCCCCCATTCGGATACAGAGGATTTAGATGATTAAGTATTTTTTTGTCCGCTAATTGACCTTCAAAAAGCAGCAGAATGGCTATAAAACCTGCCGAGAACTTTTGCCACCTCTAATGCCTCCTCGCCACCTGCCACCTGGTGGATGGTGCAAAACCGCAGGAGCAAGGGAGGGGCAGTCGAGCAGGATGTGCTCGGCAAAAAAGGCATTTCGACCTTTTCACATGTCGACAAAATGACATTCGGCAAAAAGGCATTTCGACTTTTTCACATGTCGACAAAATGACATTTCGGCAAAAAAGGTATTTCGACCTTTTCACACGTCGACAAAATAACATTCGGCAAAATGACATTTCGGCTTTTTCACATGTCGGCAAAATGACATTTCGGCCAAAAAACATTTCGATCTTTTCACATGTCGGCAAAATGTCATTCGGCAAAAAGCATTTCGATTTTTTCACATTTCGGCAAAATGACATTTCGACAAAATGACACGTCGGCAAAAAGGCATTTCAACAAAAAGGCATTCGCCATCTTATTTTCGGCATATTCACATTTCGACAAAAAGACATGTCGTCAAAGTGTCCTTCGACAATATGCATTCGCCAAAATGACATTCGGCAAAATAACATTCGCCAATGTGTCCGGACACCCTCTAGTCATAGCTATGAAGTGGTTTACACAGAACCGTTTAAAAATTAATCCGGCCAAACCGGAGATGATCCTCCTAAGATTTCGTCTTCAAAACGTCACCACCGACTTCTCTGTTCATTTCGGCAATGACGAAATGTCGCCCTCACAGAATGTCAAGGTGCTTGGTGTCGTCATCGACGCACACCTAACATGGAACCGCCACGCCCACGTCGCGTCTGTTGTTCAGTGTTGCTACTGTGTGCTGGTGGGCCTGGCGCCAATCCGACATAAGCTGCCGAAATGCATCAGACGTCTGTTGATAGAGGCTCTCGTCTTCCCTCACATACGTTATTGTATAACTGTGTGGGGAAACTGTACCGCAGCACAAAGGCAGCGCGTCCAAAAGGCGATTCACTTTGGTGTCCGCATCGTGGCCGGATTCGGCTGGACTGGCGCGACCATGTCAGTCCGTCATTACGGGATCTGGGGTGGCCTGGTGTTGACGAAATGCTCACCGAACGTGACATCGCCACAATGTCCCACCTCATCACTGCAAGGGCGGATCCAGCCGGCCGGTTTTTTTTTTGGGGGGGGGGGCAACCAGTTTGAGCGGACCTCACCTAGGTAGGTACCCCCAATTTCGAATTTCTCCCCGGATTTAGGCCAATTTATTTTGCAACCACACGGTTTCTAATTCTTTCTGTATTTAACAAAACCTTTCGACCTTTTGGGATATCGAAAAAGGTGTACCTATGTTTTCGTTCCAGACTGCAAGGGAAAAAACATGAAAAATGTGTGCTGAATCAAGCCAGCTTTGCAAGAGCAAGGACAACGGATGGATCCCATCCGTTCGTCTTCGGGGCCAACTACTTTTTGCTACAAGGTTCGACGACCCTTGCCAAAAAACAAGAGTACCTATCTTAGATTTGAAGCGATTTTGTTTGTGGTCAAGGAAACAATGTTAGTGGAAAGAAGCTAACATAAAAATTTAAAACTGAACTTGGAGCATCAAATAAATGGTAGTTTTCTTCACAAATTCCAGCTCCGAATCTCGGATAGTAAACCGAGGGGAGGGTCCGACCGGAAAAATAAATACGCATTTCGCTGCACAAATGTTTGTCGTTGTTATCTGTTGCGCTCAGATAAAAAAGAGCTAAAGGCGAGGACGTCAAACATGATCAAACCAGTTGCACTTCCTCCATTCAAAAAATTAATACAGATGACCCGATCATGGCGTCAAATTAAATATGCATTTCAAGAAACTTTAGCCACCCATCTATGCACCGCATACGGATAGGATGATCCGATGATTTTGACCTTTGACTTGACCGTGACATGACATTTGACATCACTTTGACATTTTTGAGCATGCTTTAGATTGGTCTCATTGAGAGCTTTCGACTGCCGCCTTGCGCGTCTCACTGCGATCATTGGTTCCAAGGGGTAACCAAGGGGGGGGGGGGGGGCGTTTAAAGCCGCCCCCCCCCCCAGCCAATGGTGTTCTGCTGAGACCCCAGTCAATGCCGGTTTAATATGTTATGAAGGGAGTGGGCCCTGGTGGAATTCGTTTTCCCATTTTCCAAATTTGGATAAGCAATTGCGAAACTTGTGTCAGAAATTTCCACTTTTTGACTGTTTTGGCTGGACTTTGACTGCCGCAAAGGCAATTTTTACGATAAATTGTTAACTTCCCTCACAAAAAGTGGGCGGGGGGAGGGGTCAACCACCCCTCCTTCTGAGAGTGGGGGGGGTCGGGGGGACCGTCCCCCCCCCCCCCCGACCCTCCCGTCGGCGACGCCCCTGCATGTTACGGATGCAATTTCCTTCGTTTTCCTATCGGAGCAGCGGTGTGTCGAAGGGAAAACGAAGGAAATTTCATCCGTAACTGACTGAGCCCATTTCCACATCGCAGAGGTGTAGGATCCTATTCAGTTGAGGGGCTTCAGTCCCCCCCCCCCCCCCCCCCATCTTGGCTTCAGCCACCCCAATTTGGACGAGCAAGTGGGTCAAATCCGGGGAGCAATCTGTATTTTGGTGGATTTTGATGGTACTGTAAGCAATTTTTCCCAGCTCAGTCCCCCCCCCTCCATCGTTCTGGAGAAGCTACGCCCCTGTCACGTCGTACTTTGCATATTCTAATCTTTATTTTAATAGGAATTACATGCAAACTGGAATCAGCTTCCGCCATAAAAAGTGTGTGCCTGTGTGTGTGTGGGGGGGGGGGGGGTCGGCCGCCATAAAAAGTGTGTGTGTGGGTGGGGGGTCGACCCCCGGTTTTCAAAAGTATGTGTGTGTGTGTGTGTGGGGGGGGGGGGGGTCGCGACCCCCAGAGTCAGCGACGCCCCTGCATGAATCAAAAGATCCGGTGGTGATTCACCACAAATAATTGATTCACCACTGGTGAATCAATTATTTTTGTATTCAAGGAATTTTGATTGAACGATTCCAATCTAATAAATCAGTGTCGAATCAATAACCAGTCTGATAATACCGATTTGAATTGTTTTGCTCGCGTTTTACATGAACATGATCGTAATTCGTAACTATGGGTAGAAAATGGAAAATCAATAGCTTTTTGTTAATTTGTAATACCTAAAAATCATTATGTTTAGATTCGCGTCATCATCAAAGATAAATTTCACTCTCATAATGCCGAGAAGCCGATTATAAAGTGTTTTATATTGTATTGCATTATTACAAATGAGCAGGTTATTGATTTTCAATTTTCTGCTTCTGTCTATAAATACCGATTTCGGTGACTTTCGATTTGGAACCTGAAATGTTGCGGTCTGGGCCATTGCGACTGAAGCGTCGCGTGATGATCTATCTGCTGTCTCCCAGGTTTTGGACATATACATCTTAACCCTCGCCCGGGTACGGGGGGTGGATGCCACCCCCTCGGTTTTTCTGGAATAACTCGCGTAATTTCCAACCGATTGCAATGCAACTTTCAGTACCCTACTTTTGAAGAAAAAAATCCACATACTCTGCAAATTTTGCATTTCTAACCCACATGACCCGTGACCTATGACCTGTTTCTCAAGGTCATGTCAGGCGCAATTGGCGTCCCGCAGTATCGATGCTTGTAACTTGTGCAGTTTCCGAGTGTTTGTTGTTCAGGAGCATATGCACATATTTTTCCAGGTGACAGTTGTGGTTTCTACTGAGATTGTGACCTCGATTGACCTTTTCAGAGGTCAACTGAGGTCATTCACCTCCGATGACCTCAGATGACTTTTTTGGGCTTCTGACGGTTTCTAGGACATTTTGTGACGCTGATTTCAAATTTGGGACCCATTTTACATATTTATATGTTCCACTGGGGTCATGCGCTTGCACAGGTCAACCGAGATCACTGACCTCAGATGACCTGACATGAACTTTTTGGAATTTGGCAGTTTGTAGGACATTTTGTGACGCTGATTACTAATTTGGCACCCATTAAGCATTATGGTATGATCATTCATGATTCTAGCTCGATAAAATTCAATTTATATGCATTTACAATTTTGATGACCTTTTGGTCATTGACATGACCTCAGAGGTCACCTAATAACCCAAAACCTTAAAATTGGATATCAACGAATTCCTCTCGTCACAAGCAACACGCTCGTCTTTGAATCAAAGCTCTAGCTCAATTAGGGGCGAAACTCTAGGGGGGGGGGGGCTTCCCGAACACGTAGTGATTTTGCCCTACCGGGCGAGGGTTAAGCGGAAATGACGAAGCCAAATTACTTTTGGTGTTTATGAGTGATCAGTGATCACCAGCCGCAAAAAAACAGCGATTATTTTTCACTCACCGCTGCCAGACGTAACAAATCATTTCCCTCTAGAAATCAAAGTTTTTTTTACATGAAAACCTCAATTTCAGATTTAAAAAAAAAAATACCCCGATTGAAAATTCAGAGGTTTTGTGAAAAATGTTCCCTGAAACGTCCCTTCGAAACCTCTAGATTTCAGGGAAAACTTCTGAAACTGGCAGCAGTGTTTCCACTGTTTTCTTCGCTGTCATTTGTTTTGGACCGTAACTTACCACGGGAGAATACACCATCACACCCTCGAATATACGCACATACAAGACACTCAGATTTGAAAGAAACAGCGAAAGGACACAGCCAAGAAGAAGGAAGGCCGTTTCAGGTGCGTCCCCCCAATGCGTCCCCATAGTTATCTGAAAATCTTCAGTTTTCAGAAGTAGGGGGACGCGCGTCCCCCTGCGTCCCCCCTCAATGACAGCCCTGATGGAACGGCCTGCCGCCAGAGGCTGGACTATAGCTGCACGTAGCCTCTCTGTAGCGATATTGACAGTCTTGTGATTGCGTATTCTGCTACTCTTTTAGCGTTGCCGTCATTATTTTATTGTGCGTGTTTCATACTATAGTGCTTCACATACATGTGCTATTAATATTAAGTATTATGTACTGACGTGGATGCCGTAAAATCCATGTAATGGAGGATCCGAATACATTATCTGCTTCTGTATCTGTAAACGGCAATAAATTCGGAACGTTATGCGGTACCCCAAACTTTGACCTCGAATTTGACCTACAAGGTCAAAGGTCACGGGTCAGGTCAAGGTGACGGACGTTAGACATGGACCCTGTCTATCATCTGAGACAACTTTGGTAAGGATCCAGCAATAACTTCGGGACGTTATGCGGTACCCCGTCCTTTGACCTTGAATTTGACCTCCAAGGTCAAAGGTATCGGGTCAGGTCACGATGAGGGACGTTAGATATAGAGCCTGTCCATCATCTGGGACCACTTTGGAAATGATCCAGCAATACATTCGGGACGTTATGTGGTACTCCGTCCTTTGACCTCGAATTTGACCTCCACGGTCATGTCACGGGTCAGGTCACGATGACGGACGTTATATGATATGGACCCTGTCTATCATCTGAGCCGACTTTGGTAAGGATCCGGCAATAAATTCGGGACGTTATGCGGTAACAGTGGCGGATCCAGGGGGCCGTAGGGGCTGAAGCCCCCTGCCTTAGAAAACGGCGCCCTCGGGCATCCCGGCGCCGGGATGCCCGAGGGCGCCGCGGCGCCATTTTTGTATATGATTTGCCGGCGCCGAAGGCGCCGTAGCGTTTTCGGGAGGCCGCCAGGGCGCCCTTGCGTCTACCAACAGCATCGTAGCACTCTTGGAAGGCACCCTCAGAAGACATCTTGCCGCACTCACAACGCATTATGCCGCCCTCGGAAGATACATCGCCGCCCTCGGAAGGCACCATGCCGCCCCAGTCACCGAGGAAATATGCCGCCCTCAGGCCTGAAGCCCCCTGCCTTAGAAAATCCTGGATCCGCCCCTGTGCGGTAACCTGCCCTTTGACCTCGTATTTGACCTCCAAGGTCAAAGGTCACGGGTCAGGTCACGGTGACGGACGTTAGATATGGAGCCTGTCTATCATCTGGGACCACTTTGTAAAGGATCCAGCAAGAAGTTAGTAATTACACATGTTTGCGATTACAAACGCAAGAAAATATTGCAAACCTCACAAAAAGACATTTCACAAACATTCACCACTTCTGAATTACCGATTGTAAAGAAAATTGTAAACACAAATGATAGTACAGCAGAAACCTTGAAATCAAGAACATTTGTAATAAACTTGATGCTAATGACAAATAATTTGATTGTTAACAAATTGATTTAACAAATACTTACGTTGTGGTTTCTTTTTGTATTCAAAATAAAATTAGTTATAGGAATAATTATATTTTAATTAACATTTCATCGGAATGCAAACTCTGATCATACAAATACATCCAGGTAAGCAATTAGAGTAAACAATTTGGTCATTCACCGTGTGGGTGGCGGAGCATAACAACAGAAATACTATCAAAAGAAAGATCGTTGAATTTCTGGACCATTTTTTCACCTAACCTAGCCGATTTCCTACGTCGTAAAGGTAGAAGGTTCATTGCACAAGACATCGTTGACCGCTGCAATTCTATCGCCATGCGGTTTCTCCGCGCGGAGGCGCCCCCCACATAGCGCAATCGGTAAGGTGCAATGTGACTGGACTTCAAAGCTGGAGATCCCGGTTCGAATCTCTTGGGAAATAACTTTTTTGGCAGCTATACCTATGTATAACTAAACCGTTACCCTAACCACCTCGGCAACGTAACAACCTCCAAGGGCGTAGGCAAGGGGAGGGCAAGGGGCCATACTTCCCCCCCCCCCTGGAGGCCAGGCGGGCCCATCTGGCGACCGAGCGAGAGCCCCCTGGAGCCGAAGGCCCCAGTGTTTTTGATGGTATCAGGCGCCCGCAAAACGCCTTACGTCGCATAAAAGAACGCCCACGAACCGAAAAAAATCGTAACACGAATCAATAACAGCACTTGCTTGTCTGTTAAAGGCATGTTTATGTAAAAACGTAGAAAAGGGCCCCAGCCAGTGTGAATAGGGCTCTACCAGTTGTAAAGGGCTCTACCGATCTAGGGCCCCTGTCGGCATTTAGATAGCCCCTTCCGGTTGTAGAGGGCCCTCTGCCGGCCTTTATAGGGTCCTGCCAATCTGTAGAGGGTCTCTGCCGATCTGAAGAGCAGGGGTGGAGAATTAGGGTTTTTGGGGGTGCTCAAGCACCCCCTGAGCTAAAAAGTGCACCCCCTCACTGTAAAAGCACCCCCTCAAATAAACAGGTCCGTTTAACTAACGGCTGCTCAGTCTTACTTCGGCGAAGTAAGACTGAGTGGTGTAAAAGTGTGTGTATGTGTGTCTGTCCGTGTGTGAATAGGCGGTTTTGCACGGTTAGGTAGGGTCAGGTCAGTTCACACGGTCAGTCTTACCGTCCCTCAGCATGTTTGTGTGGGCGGTCGCCCGGCCCGGGGCGCGGATTGCCCGACCCGGCACCGTAGCCGGCGCTTAAGAATCGCCGTTTTGCTGATAGTGCAATTCGCGCCCCGGGCCGGTGGACAGGGGCAGGCCTCCCGCACCTCCGCGCATAAATCCTGGCGCCTCAACTCCACTGGCAGATCCAGCCTCCCAATATGGGGGAGGGGGCTAATTTCACTGGGGGCCTTCCGGGCCCCAGGGGCCTCCATATGACCTAAAAGGTGCCCCCCCCCCATTTTTCCTTTTGCGGACTTGGGTTATTTTTGTTCGCTATGCTATTATTACGTGTAATGACCTAGGTGACCTAGGACGTGTCAATTAAGTGCAAACATAGAATTGATGGATATTTGCCTCCAAATATATACAATTTTTCCATTTTATATGCTATTCTATATATAAATTAGTTATTCGCTAATACCTTTTGACTGAATAAAGTTAGAAGGGCACGGTAAACGTCATTTTGTTGGTATCATCAAGACACGCTGATAGATGTGCAGCATGACTTCTGTATGACATTTGATGACCTTGACCTAAGGTCAAGGTCACGGCGCAAAGTCACCTTTCCAAATTTGACCTACACGGCAATGTTATATATCTTTGAACTTGTCTTGAAGATAGGAATTCATTGGTATTAAAATAATTGCGCGATCGTTGATGATTATAAAGCAAATTGGGACATTTTCGGGCTTTCTTTACACCGAGAAGGAAGTTATGAAGTTACTATTCGACATTCAAATTAAAATGAATTTAAATGTTGCCATTGACAATCAGGCGATATTTAAGCACAATCGGATTCCTCGCAACAAGACAAGTTTTAAGATATATAACATCGCCACAAATGCGGCCACAATTGGAATCCTAACCTTGAACCTGACATTGACCTAAGGTGAAGGTCACCAAATGTTAGAAAGAGGTCATAATGCATATCATTCAACGCGTCTTAACGAAAATAACAAAATGGTGTCCATTTTACCTTTTTATCTTTATTCAGTCAAAAGTTATTGGAGAATACCTAATATCTTTCACAAAAAAAAACACAAGAAATGAAAAAATTTAGCATATTTGAAGACCAATAACCATATTTTTTTCCTGTTTGAATGACACTTCTTTACACTTAAAGGAAATAGTTCACCTTCAACATGGGATTTTGAACTGAAATAGCAGTTTTGTAGCCCATGTTGAGAAATCCTTATCTGCAACTTTTCTTGGCTGAAAAGACTCCAGCCGAAGATATTTGACTTTTTGGCGAAGGAATGCGGCGCATATATAATATACCGTACCGTCTGAGAGTGCCAGCACTGGTCTGAGCATGCGCAGACCATTAACGCACACCATAACATTAATAATTTACGACCTTCTGTCCTGAATTGGCGCGATGTAGGACCATTTTTGAAAAGAAAAAAAGAAACTGTATTAAAATATATAATAAAATCGTGTTCTGAAAATTTTCCGAAGGTGAACTATTTCCTTTAAAAATAATACAGTCAAAATAGGAAATACATTTGGCTTGGGTATTAAAAAAGATTCAAAATTTCAAAAACAAATACTAACTTTGAAATTTAAGGTCAAGGTCATAAAATGTCAGACAGAGGTCATGCTGCAGAGCATTCAATTCGTCTTGATGAGAACAGCAAAATGACGTCTATCGTACCAATCTAGTTTTATTCAGTCAAAAGTTATTAGCGAATAACATATTTTTTATATATAAAATAGCAAGTAAAATGACAAAATTTGTGATATTTGGAAGCAAATATTCCTCAATTCATTTTTTTTCTCTCACTTAATCACGTCCTTACACGTAAGAATAGCATAGCCAAAAAATAGAAACACGTTTGAGAAAAGGTATCCAAAAAGTTGTACAATTTGGAAAACGTACTAAATTGTGAAATTTTCGAAAATAAAAAATAAACATCACCATGTTATAAAACAGCTCCTTGCCATTATAATGACATAATACATCTATATTGCTTCATAAATTCCCCGCCATATGTGCCGACAAAGATTGACCTGCACCGTGACCTTATAAAAATGTCCTAGGCGATATCTCCTGAACCACTGCTTGCATTGCAATACAACTTTCACAACTCACTTAAGCGCCCCAGGCTACCCCATATACCAATTTTTCCCATAATCGGTGACATAACGGTATCATTTTGCACTTTGTTTTTGTCGATTTGTCGTGGAATACAACAGCTACAAAAAGAAGACCATTAGGTTTGTTTAACTAGTAGACGTATTCCACACAACATAGGTACCTATGTAAGGAAATTAATTCCCGCGCTCCTCTGCCACCCAGCAGGCAGCAGGAGACCAAAGGCTGCGACGCTGCGTGTACAATTATAACTTACGTTGGTTGTGAATCACTCCAAAATAGCGTCAGACGCGCCACTTTCCCTAATCCTACTGTTACCAAAATGCTACCAAATAGAGCAAACACGAACGAGGCAAAACAACATTTCTTTCTTTCGCAACAAGTTTTTTTCGCAGGCAGTACCCATTTTCATCCCCAGTTTCAGCGATTTTTTTTTAGGGGGATAATTTCTATTGCCGCCCCTGTCGAGCTTGGGGGGGGGGTTGCCCCTGCCGCCCCTCTCCCCGCCCCTGGATTCGCCAGTGAACACCTCGCTGCGGCATGTCCGCCTGTCGCCGCTGTGATATCCGAGGCCGCGCCGCGCAGCTGCCAGGACTGCTGCCGCCCGGACCGTGGCTTTTTCTGCGTTGCGTTGCTTGTATGTGGTTGTATGTGGTTGTTCGAAATATCGAGATACATTGAATAAATAAAGGAAAAAAAGGGACAAAAAGTTCACACGGTCAGGTCAGCATTGACGACTTCGTCATTTCGGTGCCGATATTATGTGACTTGAAGGTTTACATGTTCGCACCGTGACTTTTTGTTCTCTTCCCATCGTTTACAAGTTAACATACATTACGATTCTTGATGTGACTCGAAACGTTTTTTTTTTGTGGGGGGGGGGGGGGGGGGGGGGGGGTGGGGGCAGCCGTAGTGCAAACAAAACTCGCTTCCAGCGACCATGACATGAAACTCCATATTGGGTTTTCGATGCATCTTGTCACTGATGTTTGGTTCCATTTTCGTGCCGCTTGCTTCCTTTTATTTTACGGTCCGTCGCGTTTAAGCGGCCATAACGGCCGCCACCTCTCCTCGTCCTCTTCGCTACAACTTGGATTTGAGAGCCGCCGGTGAAAAGCACCCCCTGGCATTTTGACAATTCTCCACCTCTGCTGGAGAGGACCCTCTGCCGTCTTTGGAGGACCCTGCCGATCTGTAGATCGGCCTGCCAATCTGTAGAGGGCCTCTTCCGGCATTTAGAGGGCCCTGCCGACCTGTAGAGGGCCCTCTTCCAGCCTTTAGGGGCCCTGTCGATCTGCAGAGTTCCCCAGTAAATCTATAGAGGGTCCTCTGGCAGCCTTTAGAGGGCCCTGTCGGCTTTTAGAGGGCCCTTTTGGCCTTTAGAAGGCCATGTCGGCCTTTAGAGCGCCCTGCCGGGCGTTAGAGGGCCCTGCTGATCTGTAGATCGCCTTGCCAATCTGCAGAGTGCCTCTACCGGCAGGGCCCTGCCCAGGCACGTAGCCAGGGGGGGCGGCGGGGGCGGCCGCCCCCGCCCCCCTGGAGGCCAGGAGGGCCCTTTTCGGCGCGCGCAGCGCGCCGAAAAGGGCCAACGAAACCACGCGAAACGCGGTATCATGGGCTTTTTACCACGTGAAGATCGTGGTCTTTAGAGAGTTTAGAGCACTTCAGAGGCCTTTTAGGGCCACCAGGGCCCTCTCTGAAAGACCAGAGGGCACCTTGGACGTTCAAAAGAGCCCTGTGCATGCCAGAGGGGCCCCTGGTCAGACCGAAAGGGCCCCTGAGCGGGTCAGAGGGCCCCCTGAACACTCGTTTGGGCCCCTAGCAAGCGGCCCCTGGGCAGGTCGAGAGACCCCTGATCATGTCGTCAGGGCGACAAAGCGGCCAGCTAAGTCCCTTGCCAGGTCACAAGGGCCCCTGAGCAGGTTGGAGGGCCCCTGGACACACCAGAAGGCCCCTGGGAAGTTAAAAAGGCCCCTTGCAGGTCAAAGGGGCCCCTGAATAGACCGAAAGGGTCCCTAGGTGGGTCAGAAGGGCCCCTGAACATGCCGCATGGGCCCCTAGTCAGCACGGAGGGGCCCAGGGCAGGTCGGAGGGCCCTCGGGGCATGTCGCAAGGCGACAAAGCAGCCAGCGCAGTCCCTTGCCAGGTCGGGAGGTCCCCTTCGAAGACTGGATGGCCCCTGGAGAGACCAGAGGGCTCCTGGAAAGTTCAAAGGGCCCCTGAACAGATCAGAGGGCCCCTGACCAGACCAAAAGGATCCCTGGGCGGGTAAAAAGGGCCCCTGAACATGCCGAATTGGCCCCTAGCCAGCACGGAGAGGCCCCAGGGCATGTCGGAGGGCCCGTTGAGCATGTCGGCAGAGCGACAAAGCAGCCAGCGCAGTCCGACCAGTAGAGTCGCTGGGCCGATCGGAGGGGCGACAAAGCAGCCAGTGCAGTCCCTGGCCAGGTCGGAAGGACCTCAGAACAGGCCGGATGAGCCCCTCGACACACAACAGGGGCTTCTTGGAAGGTCAGAGGAGTCCCTGGTCAGACTGGGAGGGCCAAAAGCACGTAGAGATCCCAGATGAAGATTAAATACAAAGAGGACTTACTCCACAATACAAATATTAAAAGCGGAGCTTTCGGGTATATTGTAACACCCTTCGTCAGGGTGTTACAATGTAACCGAAAGCTCCGATTTTAATATGTATTGTAGAGTAAGCCCTCTTTGTATTTTATATATATCACCCACACCACATCATGTCTTTTCGCATTGCGGATCCCAGATGAGTCCCTGAACAGGTTGGAAGGGCGTTGAAAAGGTCGAAGGGGACCCTAGACGATCTGAAGGGACCCTGGGCCTTTCAACAGTAAGAATGCAGTTGTTCAGGGAATAAAACTCAAAATTTTCGCAATTGAACTACAAACTCAATTATATGCGGGTTAGAAAAAACAATAAGCCCGTTTCTCGGCGCATTTATGTCTTATGTTGCTACTTTCCTATATAATTGGGCAAAATAGTTCACTTTAACACTTTTTTCCACACTTTTAAACTCACAATATAACATTTTTAGAGGTCCGCAGTCTGCACTATACGCAATGCGACGCAAAGATGAGAAAGCATATTCAAGGCATAAGACTAAAAAAAATCGCGCCGCTCCACGGCGCAATTTGTTAGAGTTCCAGGTCTTAAAGGAAATAGTTCACCTTCGGAAATTTTTCAGAACACGATTTTATTATATTTTTTAATACAGTTTCTTTTTTTCTTTTGAAAAATGGTCCTACATCGCGCCAATTCAGAACAGAAGGTCGTAAATTATTAATGTTATGGTGTGCGTTATTGGTCTGCGCATGCTCAGACCAGTGCTGGCACTCTCAGACGGTACGGTATATCATATATGCGCCGCATTCCTTCGCCAAAAAGTCAAATATCTTCGGCTGGAGAGTCTTTGCAGCCAAGAAAAGTTGCAGATAAGGATTTCTCAACACGGGCTACAAAACTGCTATTTCAGTTCAAAATCCCATGTTGAAGGTGAACTTTTTCCTTTAAAGGAAATAGTTCACCTTCGGATCATTTTTCAGAACACAATTTTATTATATTTTGTAATACAGTTTCTTTTTTTCTTTTCAAAAATGGTCCTACATGGCGCCAATTCAGGACAGAAGGTCGTAAATTAATAATTGTATGGTGTGCGTTATTGGTCTGCGCATGCTCCATGGCAGTGCTGGCACTTTCAGACGGTACGGTACATCATATATGCGCCGCATTCCTTCGTCAAAAAGTCAAATATCTTCGGCTGGAGAGTCTTTTCAGCCAAGAAAAGTTGCAGATAATGATTTCTCAACACGGGCTACAAAACTGCTATTTCAGTTCAAAACCCCATGTTGAAGGTGAACTATTTCCTTTAAGCTTACAAAAATATTCCAAGTTGATATAGCTGATTCCAAATTGGTGCCGCTGGTTCCAAAGTTGATATGGCAGTTTGCTAACTCCAGCTCCTAAACGTTGGTATGGCCCATGCCATACCTGTCAATCTGCATTTTCCATCCTTGTAACGTGCCTTTTCATCCGCTTTGTTTGACCCTTTCAACGCTTGGGAAGGGGGCCCTTTCAACGCTCGGGAAGGGGCCCTTTCGAGACGACGCCCCCCCCCCCCCCCCCTGGACGAAATCCTGGCTAAGTGCCTGGCCCTGCCTATCTGTACACGGCCCTCTTCAAGTCTTTAGGGGCCCTGTCGATCTGCAGTGTCCCAGCCAATCTGTAGTGAGTGTAGAGGGCCCTCTGCCGGCCTTTAGAGGGCCTTGCCGATCTGCAGATGGCCATCTGCCGGCCTTTAGAGGCCCCTGCCGATCTGTAGATGGCTCTGCTGGCCTTTAGAGGGTCCTGTGGTGGCAGAGGTAGTCTGCCGGTCGAGCGCCGGTGAGGCTCTCGAAGGAAGACCAGTGAAAGTTCTCATTGTTTTGCAGTGTATGCTAGTAACGTCAGAGAGCAGTACAAGGCTTTGATAATGTAGGCTTTTACTTTGACTCGAACTCGGGCTGCCACTACTAGGAAAGGTCAGAAGCCCAGTGCTCTCCCATTGAGCTACAGGGACGGACAAATCGCTCGTTTTTCCGTACTATCGAAGGCTTTTTAATGGTAGTGTCATAATTCCTACCCCAGAATCCTGATCACTGCACAATAATTTAGATGGGGCGGAATTAATGCATTGTACTGCAATAGAAGTTGCTGTGAGGATAAATAAAGCTTGGATATTCCGATAACTCCTCTATATTACGGCCTATCACACATATTACACTATATGTATGACTATTCCATTTACGATTTTCATCTACAATAACTCCTAACTCCTAAGTATTTAATGCATGGGTTTCTCGTGATTGGTGTATCATTTAATACTATGTCAAGATCTTGTCACGTCACTGATCTTGAATAGATTTGGTAATTTGTCTTTGATGCATTTAGTGATAATATATTTACATGGAACAACTCGTTATTTTTGGAATTAATTCATTAATCTTTATTTGCAGCTCTTCAACATTTCTAGCTTGAATATAAATTATCGTATATTATCAGCAAATAAGTAAAAGGTACCTATGTCTGTTGTATTGCTGATGTCATTAATATAGAGCATAAATAAAAGAGGACCTAACATTGAACCCTGTGGAGTGTGGGACGCCAATTTGCATCATTTGTTTCTTAGATGCAACCTCATCTATTATTGCCATTGTATGCCTCTTATTAATATATGACCCTATTGTGTTGTAGAAACCCCTCGTATCACAATGCGGTGTATTTTTTTTTTGTATCTCAAAAGAATTGCTAAGCAAACTGTATCCAAAGCTTTCAGTAAATCAAGGTGGAGCATGTTATTTCGTTATTTTGTAGAGATTGTGTAAACTTCATCGCACATTTGCACAATCGGCATGCACGTACTGTGTTGTTTCCTGAATCCGAATTGAATAAAATACAGGATAATATTTTCATTAACCCGCACCCCGCTGGAGGTGGCAGAATCTGCCCTCCCCCTCCCGGATTTTCTCAATAACTTGAAAACAATGATAGATATCGACGTCAATCCTTCAGTGCCTTATGCTGCATCAATTCTACGTCTTATCACAACATTTCAATGCAAATGATTGATTACTTCGGGGGATAATGACGTTTTAATCACGTCATGTCATGTATTTTTTGGTGGAAAAACAGTACCTGCTTGAAAGATCGTAGAAATTCGCGTTTTGACGGAAAATGCAAATACAAAATGTTGATAAAAATAAATAACAAAATGTAAAAAAAGTATCTAGAATTTTCGAAATTTTGTGTTTTTAACTCTCAAAAAGGAGAGAAAAAACTTGTTTCTCGTTGTCGAAAAATTATTTGTCGTTGTTTTACAACATACAACGTACTGTACTGTTTTAATGATGTGGGGCCCCCTTGGCTACGAGGACCCCTCTGATCCCATTTGCCCCCCCCCCCCCCCTGGGCGAAATCCTCCCTACGCCCCTGACAACCTCACCAAGAAAATAACCTGAACAGTCAAACAACGTCAACTATCAATGCAGTTTCCGAAATTCAGAACCCCTGACCCACTGGAATTACAAGTTTGTAATTGCAAGTATTCCCTCACTTCCGTC
>JAXIVJ010019104.1:0-20877 GCA_036785665.1 Chirona hameri | reverse complement strand
TTTTGTGTCCTCTGGGGTCTCACAGATTAACCTGAGATCAAATTTGAGGACAATTTACCGATTGATAATTTCATTGCCTGGCTTTTGCTTTTTCCGTTTGTTTCTAACTAGCATAGTTTCTGAGATATATGGGAATTTCTGGAGCAATTTCCTAAAACAGGAAAAACTGGAAACCTTTGGCCTTTGATGACCTCTGGTGACCTCAATTTGACCTGACCTAAAACAATACTGAATACTTTCGATAGAACTTGTATCAATCTATCAAATGACGTTTTAGACTTGTCGCTACGTAGCGTAGTTTTCAAGATCTAGGGGGCGGAAATCACCCCCCCCCCCCCTTCCCACCCCTCCCTGCAGTTCGTGTTCGACGGAAAGCCCCTGCAGTGCGAGCTTTAAAGTTCCATCCAAATCCACACAAATACAGATTTCTACCGGATTTTACCCACTTCCTCGTCCAAGTTGTGTGTGTGTGTGTGTGGGGGGGGGGGCTGAAGCCCCCTCAACTGAATAGGATCCTACATCCCTGGTGCCCTGTGCTTTAGTTCAGAGATTTCCTTGCATCACGTCAAAAAGTCACAACTTGTTCGCAGAAACAAGAATGTATTATTGAACATTGCATCACCTTGAGGGCACATCCTGACGGCAACAACTCCACCCTTGGATAGCACATACCATTCACAATGACCAGAGTATTACACATTGGCAAAATCTTCGTAAACAACATGGACAACATAACAAATGAATAATGAGCAGCCTGTGACATTCACGACAATTTATACAGCAGTAATTGTCACAATAATCGTCTATCGCAGGTCAACATTCAAAGATCGTCGTGGAAATAAAGCATTGGATAATTCCGATGTAATTAATTACATCTGAGTAATTGAGTACGTCGGTGATTCACTGTTGCAAGGAGGCGTTGTCAATGTCTGCGATCGTCATTGTCAGTCAGGTTGTCAGTAGTAATTTTGGGCAGGTCAAATCGTAAATTGTCATTTGAACAATTCAAGAGAAATTTGTAGAGAAAACAGCGTCAAAACAGAAAACATCTTACAAACAGATTATAATATATCATTATCGTGTGCGCGAATGTACTTTTGGTCATGTAAATCAGTCTTGTCTGTCAAATTTCCGCTAAAATCACTTCACATTTATGTGCATTGTTTTAACAAATAGAGCAACAAATAGTGATGTGCCATATATCTTTTACAAGCCTGGCCACCGTTTGAGGCTTTAACCCGCGCACTGCAGGGGGTTTGCTCCGAACACCAACTGCAGGGGGGTTGATTCCCCCCCCCCCCCCTGAGATCTCGAAAACTACGCCATCTAGCGACAAGCTGAAAACAGTTTGTGATAGCTTGATACAAGTTCTATCGAAAGTATTTACTATTTTTTTAGGTCAGGTCAAAATTGAGGTCACCAGAGGTCATCAAATGTCACATTTTCCAGTTTTTCCTGTTTTAGGAGTTCTGCACCAGAAATTCCCATATATCTCGGAAATTATGCTAGCTAGAAACAATCGGGAAAATAGAGATCGCCAGCCATCGAAATTTTCAATCGACGAGGTGTCCTCAAATTTGATCTCAGGTCAATATTTGAGGCTCCAGAGGTAAACAAAGAAAGAAATGCTGCTTTTGTCTTAACAGGTGTGTCCAAACTCAGCGGCGCTGCGCGGCGCCGTTTTTCGCTATCTGCGAAAAACCTGAGGGGGAGGGGGTTTGAAATACACCCCCTGTATTGCGCGGGTTAAAATGTAACATAAAAGCGTGCATGAATATGATAGGTTGCGTGCTATGGTTACGATTAAACAATTGTATCGGTGGCTTACGCTTTTGTATATCTGATCTGCAGATCAATTGGAGTTGCAGTCAGCAAGGGGAAAATTAAACAAATATTTACATGAGATGAGGCAAGATTATATAATTGAATTTGAATTTTGGCCAATGGCTCATACAGTTACAAAGTTGTCGGCAAGGAAAAAAATGAAGACGGGAGTTTACAGAACACGATAGCATAATAAGCAATCTGAGGTAGCATTCCAAGGGTCTTTTTGGTCAACGTCAACACATTTGTATACCAAATAATACAAAATATTTTGAATACGATGTAATGTAATATGCATGTAATACCATTAACTTTCCTGTGCGAAAACTGTGAAACAATTAAAAACATATTCTTATTGCATTTTGCGTTGCGTAGGACAAATATAATGTGACAGGGTAAAGATACAAACAAGGCGCGATAACAACTTATATAAATAATATCCAAAGAGATAAGTTATATAAATAATATCCAAAGATATAAGCGTCCCAACCGTCCGTCGTACACCCAAGTCATAACAGCTTTAACAACTTTCCTAACTTCTGGTCCGTTACTCGGTGCTCCACGAGTCCTCGAAGTCCTTCTGCAGCTGGTTCATCCAAACCGAGTGGTCCAACTCCCACTCGTCCGTGTCCAGGCCACGGCCGGAAGAGTTCGTTGAGATGAAGGCGGCAGCAGCAAACAGCGCGATGGCGATGCCGATCACTACAATGATGGCGATCAGCGGCCCGCCTGGCAACGAGAAAACGGAGTCAGGCGATTAATCAGGTCACTTTCAAGAAATATTTCGAGTAGAGCAACGATTCACCTCTTGAAAAGGATGTCAAGGAGATTCAATACCAACGGTCATCCGTTATTTCGCAACAAAATCAACTGATCTGTGTTGTGCTGTCAACTGTGGCGCTGTGTATTGAAATATTAATTATAATGTGGTGAGATTTTAATAACGCAGTTAATTTTGAAGTGCTCAAATACTGGTTTAACCCTCGCCCTACGGGAGGCCTGACACCCCCCTGAGGTTTTTCTTCTTTTGTTTACATCACACATGCGACACATCCTGCTCAAACTTTTGGTAGCTGAGTATAAAACAATTATGCGTATGCTGTACAAATGTAATTGCAATTAGTAAAGTAGTATGGGAGATAATCATGTTTTTATGACGTCATGTTGTTGGAAAAACGAAAAATATTTGAAAAATGGTAGAAAACAGAGTTTTAAAGGAAATTGCAAACACAATTCAACAAAGATACAAAATGGCATTTTCTTTCAAATAGAAATCTCGTATTTTCAAAAACGTTTGGTTTTTTACCCCTATTTTTTTTAAAAAAATTATCAATCCCCATCACCCATATTTTATCACCCATACCAAATTCCAAAGCAATATCTTCATTTTTGACTGAGTGATGGCTGCCTAAGTGTAAGAAACTAATGACGTCATTTTTTAATAACTTTTTTGACTTGTTTTGACAAGATACGAACAAATAATTACATTTTCCGTATTTCTACATTTTCCGTAGAGCCAAAACAGGTCTAGGAACATGCCTTTTTATTTACATTTATCAATTTCTAATTTTGAGGTTTCCTGAAGATCAAAATCGCTGTTCTGTACTTGGTAAATCCGAGGTCATTCACTTGACCTGGAAGGTTACCCGTTGATCTGAAACCTGAAAATTGCATGCTCTTAGATTCCTCTCATGACAGGCAACATGCTGGTTCTTACCGCATTGCTCTAAGTTGCTTGTTTTGGAAGTTAACAGGGGGCTGTCAGCCCCCCCGTAGGGCGAAGGTGAGAAAAGCTCCCGTAGGGCGAGGGTTAATGCTAAAGCATTACAAAAAAGCGTTTGCTCACTTAATTGGAATTACCTACCTGTCGCAAAACAGTGTCTGAGAAGCGCACATGGTAGCTTTTATCACATCTTGTAAGTTAGTAGATCAAAATCTCTTCAGGTAAACGCCAGATAATTACATCAGTTTTGTTTTCACCAGGTAAAATCTGAAAAATCATATCTAACCCAAAACACTTAGTCTTCTTTTTACTATGAGCTTCAATAATGCCAAAAATCGTATGGCATTCTTAACTACTCGTGTTTACCGATTTATATTTCAGCAAATTTAATGACAAATATTACCTGAATGTTCCAGTGTTTGTGTTTCGCCCGGTGAAAGGGCATATATGATTTATACAATTATATGAAGCTTGTGCCAATGCAAGTGTTAACGTAAGTGACGATAACATCCTAACATTCGCACCAATTGGTGTTCTTCGTATGGTTAACCCGGCAAAAACAAATCTGGATAAATTGCATATTTACCAAATCAAGAATGTTGCATCCAAACTACAACAAAACTGCAAATAGTCGGCAGTACTTGAGGATTGGTAGCTTACCGATGCCGCCGAGAAGGCCTCCAAGCCCAAACTGGCGCCGCGTGCTGCCGAAAATGCTATCCAGGAAACTGGAACACAAACACACACACACACACACACACACACACACACACACACACACACACACACACACACACACACACACACACACACACACACACACACACACACACACACACACACACACACACACACACACACACACACACACACACACACACACACAGACACACACACAGACACACACACACACACACACACACACACACACACACACACACACACACACACACACACACACACACACACACACACACACACACACACACACACACACACACACACACACACACACACACACACACACACACACACACACACACACACACACACACACACACACACACACACACACACACACACACACACACACACACACACACACACACACACACACACACACACACACACACACACACACACACACACACACACACACACACACACACACACACACACACACACACACACACACACACACACACACACACACACACACACACACACACACACACACACACACACACACACACACACACACACACACACACACACACACAGACACACACACACACACACACACACACACACACACACACACACACACACACACACACACACACACACACACACATAGACACACTGTGAGGAAGAAACATAACCTCTTACCGCGCAATGTCTTGAATAATGCCCTTAAGATTTGTTTGATATTTTCTGCATCAAATTCCCCGTTAGTTCCGTGAGTTAGTTCCATAGGTTCACTTTTCAGAATACATGAGTATGGTGTGCAACGAAAAATATACAAAATCGAATAGAGTTAATACAAAATACACACCACCTGCTCTGACTTCTTGAAAACGAACAAGGTCTGTGATCTAATCCATGGATTGATTACAAGTAAGCAGGATCACCTCATGTACTTCTACCAAAAAGTATCACTTTCCTTCTAAACAAACCTTCCAAATTCTGGAATTATAACGTTTGAGTTCATACATCCGGAGACCGTCAAGCTAGATTTGCCTTCATAACCTATTATATTGCTGCTTCGTCACAGCCAAATCAGGATCCTTGGCAGCAAGATAATCATATAGGCATCTTTAATGAACACAATTCCAAAATTTCTTCTTATCTCAATTCTGAGCTTCAAATCACATTATCATTTTGCCAATTTACGCTAGTCCAAACAAATAGCTGTATCTATATCACCTTGGCTGTAGTAACATATTTCCTTGAAAACACGTTCACGGCGTTAATTTGATGTGGCAGCGCGTGCGTTAGTGGTCTGCAGTGACTCACTTGTTGCCGTGCTGAGGAGAACCCGACTGCTGGTAGTTACTGTAGCTGCTGGTGTTTAATTTGATGTGACAGCGCGTGCGTTAGTGGTCTGCAGTGACTCACTTGTTGCCGTGCTGAGGAGAACCCGACTGCTGGTAGTTACTGTAGCTGCTGGTGTTTAATTTGATGTGACAGCGCGTGCGTTAGTGGTCTGCAGTGACTCACTTGTTGCCGTGCTGAGGAGGAGCCGACTGCTGGTAGTTACTGTAGCTGCTGGTGTTTAATTTGATGTGGCAGCGCGTGCGTTAGTGGTCTGCAGTGACTCACTTGTTGCCGTGCTGAGGAGAACCCGACTGCTGGTAGTTACTGTAGCTGCTGGTGTTTAATTTGATGTGACAGCGCGTGCGTTAGTGGTCTGCAGTGACTCACTTGTTGCCGTGCTGAGGAGAACCCGACTCCTGGTAGTTACTGTAGCTGCTGGTGTTTAATTTGATGTGACAGCGCGTGCGTTAGTGGTCTGCAGTGACTCACTTGTTGCCGTGCTGAGGAGAACCCGACTCCTGGTAGTTACTGTAGCTGCTGGTGTTTAATTTGATGTGGCAGCGCGTGCGTTAGTGGTCTGCAGTGACTCACTTGTTGCCGTGCTGAGGAGAACCCGACTCCTGGTAGTTACTGTAGCTGCTGGTGTTTAATTTGATGTGACAGCGCGTGCGTTAGTGGTAGGCAGTGACTCACTTGTTGCCGTGCTGAGGAGAACCCGACTCCTGGTAGTTACTGTAGCTGCTGGCGTTTAATTTGATGTGGCAGCGCGTGCGTTAGTGGTCTGCAGTGACTCACTTGTTGCCGTGCTGAGGAGGAGCCGACTGCTGGTAGTTACCGTAGCTGCTGGTGTTTAATTTGATGTGACAGCGCGTGCGTTAGTGGTAGGCAGTGACTCACTTGTTGCCGTGCTGAGGAGAACCCGACTGCTGGTAGTTAATGTAGCTGCTGGTGTTTAATTTGATGTGGCAGCGCGTGCGTTAGTGGTCTGCAGTGACTCACTTGTTGCCGTGCTGAGGAGGAGCCGACTGCTGGTAGTTACTGTAGCTGCTGGTGTTTAATTTGATGTGACAGCGCGTGCGTTAGTGGTCTGCAGTGACTCACTTGTTGCCGTGCTGAGGAGAACCCGACTGCTGGTAGTTAATGTAGCTGCTGGTTTGCTGCGGTTGATAGTACTGTGGCGCAGACGCGCTGTAGAAGTCTTCATCTGTTCTGGCAACAGTTGCCAGACCGACCACCACCAGAGCAACCAGCAGCTTCACCATGGCTTCTGACGGCGAGAGAGCAAATGTGTTTCCTTCGATCGTATTGCAAACAATTCATTTTTGCCTTCATTCAAACCATTCATTCATTCAATAAACACGACAGTGAAACTTAAGGAATGACGTAATACAAAAAATAATGAATGGAGCTTTGAACTACAAAAGTATAGACTGAAATCAAACAAATTAGGAGCAAATAAACGGGCATTTCATAGTTTGATTAAGCCCAGCTCACGGGTCCCGGAAATAGAAACCACTGCGACAGATAGGGAGGGGACGAACACCAGCAACAACACAAACCATTGTTTTCTCTGTCCCACCCTGTTCTGCCGCAAGACGCTTATTCAGGGCAGGGGTCGAGGGTGACGTCCACAGTGACTAGTTGTTCTTAATAACCTCCACTTGTGGAGAAATTGTGCTACACTGGCCAAGAATGGGGTCTTCGCAGGTCATGAGGGACATTGCTCAGGCCGGAAGTCAACGATATCCTGCTGTGGTGAGGCGCTATGATACAGAGCATTGATAAGCTGCGCTAGCAACTGCTGTAATTGTTTACAAGTCCGTGGACAGTGAACACGCCAAATCACAAATTGCCAGTACAAATAACTTTAGTCGACATGTAGTTTGAAAAAACACAGTGCGCCAAAAGCAAATAAACCGAATAGATGATAAAGGAACGGGAGGTTCTGCGAAACATTATCAACATTTTGTCCTACACTTAACCCGCGCCGTGCCGGGGGGGGGGACGTTTAGACGCCCCCCTAAGGCTGTTGAGGATAGCGAACAAACCGCGGCGTACAGCGCCGCTGTTTTTGGCATAGCTGTTAGGACATCAATTATACACATCGTGTAAAACGTTGGACATCAAGTCATCTCAGGTCAGGTCACCAGGCCAGGTCACGTGACCCCCACCTACAAAAATGTTTCCGGTCGTACCACAGCCACGGTTTTTAGCCGATTGATTTCGTACTTACAGGATTTAATAAGGGGAATGGTACCTACAATTTATTTATCTCTGATTTTTTTTTATATCGGTGACCTAAGATCGGGTCAATTTCGTGACCTCCCCATTAATAGCCAATGAGGACATAATCAAATGCTTCCTATTCTGAGGATGCGAACTATATCAGCCCAACTACTTCTGGATCATGTTATCACAGGCTATTCTTGAAGTTCCAGGTGTAATTTTTGTTCAGTGAACTTTACAGGGTCAGATGAGGTCATCCGAGGTCACCAACACTTCTTTGCCAGTAACTCTCGACAAAATAAAGATAGAGAAGTGAAGTAATTAATGTGTAGCGTACCCTAAACCACTGACTAGAGCAGCCTTGAAGGTCTGTAGAAATGCGCGTCACGACGCAAACGAAGCCATATGTGGTATGGTCAAGGTTAGTATGATAGACTTACAAGTAAAACCGCATCAATTCAATTGCCGTATGCTTGGCGTTTTTTTACACCAAAAGGAGATGGCGAACTAAATCCAGAATGTCTGTGTAAACAAATATGTGAATGGCATAGCTCGCTGTTAAACCCTGCTGGACTGTTATCTGCTCAGACTGCAGCAGGAAACAAAATGCTTTTGAAATGAAGACTGGGCACGCGCACCGCCACGTTGTTGGGAAGAATTAGTTGTGTACCACTAAGGCTTGGCATGGCTTGAATAGGTGCACCCAAACACAGCTATGCGAATACGTTTTTACGTTTTTAACAGGTTGTTGACGAGGTATATGCTGAATTCAGGCCCAGCATCAGACCTTTAGCCCGACACTGAAATTGTATTGAAGAATTTTGAAACCGAGGAGCGGTAAGGGCACCGTTAAAATGATATTTCCCATTTGTTCACCATATTCAAGTTCACAAGCTTGATTCGGACTGAACTGTTAGTTCGTTTATTCCTACTCCAGATCTTCCGTGGCTCAGTTACAAATAATTTAACGTGATTGTGAACTTGGGCATAATCACATGGGCGTCGCCACCATTGGGAACACTAAGGAAAATTACATTTCTTCGCGCGCAACTTGTACCACTGTAACGCCATTTAACAGATACGAGAGCGCGATAGTCGTCACGAACAGAAAACCTGATTGGCATCGTAATTGGCAACATTTTGTCTTGTCGAAATTAACGTAGAAGTTGGTATTTCTTTTTGACGGCGAGATCTGAGGAGGATCATCTCTAAAGTTGCCAAACTCGGAGCCACGGAGCCGGCGCTGGGTCTGAATTCAAGCCCGGCAGGCTTTTTGCCTGGGCTGAAAGGACTAGCCAGACAGATGTGGTGCTCAAGTAGAGCAAATATGTTTATGCAGTATACAACATGCGGTGCATACGCCGGGTTTACTAGAGACTACTAGGGACATTGTCCCTATAAATTTGCAGCCATCCCTAATTTATTCCCATTGTAAGGTACACGTGCACTTGAATTTGTCCCTACTAATTTGTAGACCGTGGTGACGCCATTCCATGTTCAGGAAACCAATATCTAAACAAAAGATTTGCATCAAGACTCTAAAACAGCTTTGATAAAGCAATTGCATATTATGACAGTCAAAACTAACGTTAAAACGTTTCGTACAGTGGGTTTCCAATAACTCAAAACAGCATGCTCAGCATGCCGTTAATTTGTTCTCGTTTTGTCGGAAAGTTTTAAATAAGGTATAAAGATATATGAATTGGATCGTTTGTAGCATTACTTCTCTATTGTATGATAGCACATTGCTTGTCAACTGAGCCAAGCATTAAATAAATACACGAAAATTAAGATGATAAGCAAACGCGTAACAATAATTGAGCAATTTAGTGTCGATTCCTATGCGTCAAGCGTGACATCTACAGGCGTTGCAGGGCTTTCAGATTGAAAACCTGACCTGACTTGACCTTAGTCTAAAGTCAAGTCAGGACAATCCCACTCGGCTCTGCACTGCGAAACATCCCGCAATATCCGCCACGAAAGGACGCGACGTTGGCCCTCCGTGATCGTGGCACGTATCTTAACCGCACGTGCAACACGTGCGTTATCATGCCGCGCTCTAGTACACGTGCCACGACTCCGGAGCGCGCTGCGGTCGTCACTGTGCACGTTAGCTCCACGGCGCACGTGGCGCTGGCTCCGGGAGCATGGCTCCTCTCTGCCAGGCTCCCATGGCTCCGGGAGCACCTCTGCTAGCTCTGCAGCACTGTTCGGCACCTCACTGGTTCACTCCACTGGCGAAGGGGAGCTCCCGTGGCCGCCTCCGGTGCTTACCTGAATTGGAGAGCACGAGACTTGAGAGCGGATAGCACGAGATCGTTCCAGTGGCACACTGACACCTTGCCAGACACGCCGCCGCTTATATATTGCATGTGTCTCCGTCGCTGTCCCGCCGCCGGCCCGGCTTTGGTCACGGCGCGGCACGTACAACACCGAAGCCAGAGCCTCGCAGGCTGTGCGTGTGGAGGGTGGCTAATGTGTGAGTAGGTGTGTCAACAGAAGGAGTGAAAGAGAAGCACCTGACGGCTGCAGACTGGCCATGTTTGTGTTCATAAGTTTTTTGATATGCCGCCACCCAAGAGCAGGTGACCAGGAGTGCCCCCTCCCTCTATCCCAACGACCCACAGCACCTTAGGTCCTTAACGTTAACACCAGAAAACATAATAAAGCAAGTCGCGGCACTCCCAGCTAAGAAATGGAAAGAAATGTAAATAAGCTTAAGAAGGAGAATAATCCATTATTAGATAGTATAAAGTAAAAATAAGAGAAGGCCAAAGTAGTCATCACTGAATCCAGTAATTGACTGCCCCTACTTCCCTGGGAACCACAGTCATTCGAACTTGCATTCAAGATGTTACTACCACAAACAAAAGTTATCGTCAACAGATGGTTAATAGGTGGTTTCGAACAGAACTGTAGTTGTTCCCGTGTCAGTAGCAGAATTGATTCCGATTCCATGTTAAGCCAGATGGGTTGGCATGGTATTAACCCTCGCCCGGATAGGGCAAAATCACTACGTGCTCGGGTAGGGGAGGGGGTACGACCCCCCACCCCCCCCCCCCCCTTAGCGTTTCGCCCCTAATCGAGCTAGAGCTTCGAGACAAAGACGACCGTGTTGCTTGTGACGAGAGGAAGCCGTTGATACTCCCTATTTTAAGGTATTGGGTCATTAAGTGACCTCTGGGGTCATGCCAATGACCCAAAAGTCATACAAATTGTAAATGCGAATAAATTGAGTTTTATCGAGCTAGAATCGTGAATGAGCATATCATAATGCTTAATGGGTCCTAAATTCGTAATCAGCGTCACAAAATGTTCTAAAAACTGACAAATTCCAAGAAGGTCATGTCAGGTCATTTGAGGTCAGTGACCTCGGTTGACCTGTGGAAGCGCATGACCCCAGGGAAATATATAATTATGGAAAATGGATCCCAAATTTGAAATAAGGGTCACACAATGTCCTAGAAACCGCCAGAAGCCCAAAAAAGTCATCTACGTTCATCAGAGGTCAATGACCTCAGTTGACCTATGAAAAGGTCAATCGAGGTCAACTGACACCTTCGAATACCTGTAAATGCTCATCAACAACAAACACTTGGAAACTGCACAAGTTACAAGCATCGATACTGCGAGACGCCAGTTGCGCCTGACATGACCTTGAGAAACAGGTCATAGGTCACGAGTCATGTGGGTTAGAAATTTAACATTTTCCGAGTATGTGTTGTTTTTTATTTTAAAAGTGGTACTGAAAGTTCCATCGAAATCGGTTGAAAACTAAGCGAGTTATTCCAGGAAAACCGAGGGGGGTGCATCCACCCCCCTACCCGGGCGAGGGTTAACCCTCGCTAGTGCAGGGTCCGATACCCACGTGACCGTGCAGGGGGGGGGGGGGGGGGGGGAGGGCCTCCTGTAAGAGATTTTGACTGGGGGAGGCATCCACACATTTTTTTCCGATGATAGGCTTTGGATATTTACCTGCCAAATCTTGTTGTACTTTCGGGTTTCGCGTACGGCACATGAACTGTACTTGTCTGATGAAACACAAAAGTTGCATTTCATTTTATCTGTCACGCAGAAGCAGATATGAAGAGAAGAACAGGCACCGAAATGTTTGAAGCCTTAAAATACGCGCCGAAGGCGCGCACATTTTTCCAGTTCAAGTTCCCGAAATTCTTCTTTTCTGAATGTATGACAGATGCTATTCGACCTTTATTTTCAGTAGGTAATCTATGCTATTGATTGTTTTGTTATTACTTATCAGTGGGTATTTGTATCTTTCAAAACAAGAATTTGATATCGGTGACCTAAGGTCAGGTCAATTTCGTAACCTCCCCATAATAAGTAAATAGGGAAATATACAAATGCTTCCTATCTCAAGGATATGCATGCTATTAGTCCAATTACTTCTGGATCATGTTATTATAGGATATTCTTGATGATCAAAGTGTAAGTTTTGTTCAGTGACCCCTATGGGGTCATTTGAGGTCATCCGAGGTCACCATCACTTTTGTGTCAATAACTCCCGTCATAATGAAGATAGAGAAGTAAAACAGACATAAATATGTTGGTCTTGTCGAGACACGTCTTCCCATATGCAACATGCTCTACCTGGGTCACGAATTGACCTTGACCTAAGGTATATTTTTTTAGTTGACCTAACAAGGTCACCATGTATATCATTCGAAGTGCATTGACGTGATAAACACAATGGCGTAAACAGTTTTTTTATTTGATTTATTTAGTAAAAAGTTAATAGCGAAAAACAATTTTGCCAAAAAGCAGCATTTTTTCCCCTTTTTGACCTCTGGAGCCTCAAATATTGACCTGAGATCAAATTTGAGGACACCTTGTCGATTGCAAATTTCACTGGCTGGCGATTTCTTCTTTCTGTTTGTTTCTAACTAGCATAGTTTCCGAAATATATGGGAATTTCTGGAGCGAAGTCCTAAAACTGAAGATTTGTTTTTGGAAAATTTGACCTTTGATGACCTCTGGTGACCTTAATTTTGACCTGACCTAAACAAAATACTGGAATACTTTCGATAGCACTTGTATGAAGCTATCAGACGCCGTTTGTCGGCTTGTCTCTACATTACGTAGTGTTTAAGAATACGTAATGTAGCGACAGGCACGGGCCTGAAATCAACCCCGGCTGCAGTTCGTGTGCGATGGCAACAACCTGCAGTGCGCCGCCGTTAAAACTCGATTTCTACGAATTGTCAAACATTTATCGTTTTCCCACCCAAAATGGCATAACATGACGTCATTAAAACGTCATGATCTTCCAAAATACTTACTTAATTTCAGTGAAATTTTGTGAGAAGACGTGGAATTCATGCAGAATAATGTACTGAAAGTTTAACGTCGATATCCGCGATAGTTGTCAAGTTATTGACAAAATCCGGGAGGGAGGGTACAATTTACCCCCGCGAGTGCGGGTTAATGACCAGATGCAGACAAATAAATGCCACCTTTGTATTTCTGAGATAAAGCTGGTCTAGAAACATGCATGTTGTATTTAGATTATCAATTTGAAATTGTGTCCTTATTGTGACCTGACCTGAACTTGAGGGCCATTATATGGGATCACGTTGTGAAAATGGCTGCTACTATCGAATTATTCGTGTAAAATAACTCATACAACATGTGTCGCATGGCTTTGGTAGACCTATGACCTTTTGTGACCTGACCTTGACCTTTACTTACAATATCGCATTTGCTGATGCCGAAGATTCATTATACCATTGAAAGCACTTTGTGCGATAATAGTCGCAATCTAAGGCTTGGATGGAAAGTATGGCCAAAAAACCCGAATACCTCAATTTTGACATTTTACCTGCACGTGACCTGACATGTGGCCTTATTTTGCAAATGTGGCGTATGCTTTAGATGCGTCTAATTGAGATATTTCGATTGCCGTGTTGTACGTCTCGCTGCGGTTATTGGTTCGGAAGAAAACGATGGGCAGAATATCCCCCCCCCCCCAAGCGGGGCGCGTTCGGTTGAAGACCCCAGTGGGGCGTAAGGGTAGTTTAGTCACAGCGTTTGACCGAGACGTGGTCGTTATTATCCCCTGAATTGGATGACCGACGATGGATGGCAGATGTAGCGCTCAAGGTCAGATGACGTCAGAGGGCGGGGCGGACCGCGTCCAGGAATGTTTGAGCACATAAAACCTGCCTAATACTTATGCTAAACTGCTAATTACCAGGATTTGCACAATCGGATGGTGGTGATAGTGGTGGGGTCAGGGCTATGCGCAATAAGCATTGCTTAGCAGAAACCTGATATCGAATATCTATCCAATCAAAATATTCTATTAAATTCGAAAATGTATATTATATCTGATTTGACCTAAAAACCCTGAAAATACCATGCCATTTTGCATTATCCTTTGTTGCGTGGCTTGGGAAGTGTCTGTTTGATACGTAATAGGAAGTAACTAAGTAACCTGTTTTTATGTAAACTGGTATCAACTTCTGGAGCTGTGGGTAATTCAATATTGTTTAAACCGCCATTGGCGGGGGGGGGGCGTTTTTCGCCACTCCCCCTTGACAGACTTTCGCAATAGCTCAGACACTAATAGCGTTATCGACGTGAAACTTCAGTTACCTTTTCCTACATCAATTATACGTCATCTGTGCAAAAAAAGAAATGTTGTCGATTTGTTTTCTTCGAAATATAGTGAATTTAGTGACGTCACTACACACGAGTTTAACACAAAAATCAGCTAAACTTTGCCAGGCCGTAGAAATGCCATATTTAAAGCAAAACGCAATCGATAACCGCCAAAAAATAGAACATTGCAAGGGCAAATTGCAAACTAGCAATCTCGGATTTTTTAAGTTTTGGTTTGTGACCACCGCAAAAAAAGGAAAAAAATCCCTTAAAATCTACATTTTCAAATAATAAAAAAAACGGAAGATATGTTGAGAAACCACATGTAGACAATACCCAAACAAAATTTAAAGGCAATGCCGTAATTTTTAACTGAATTATCGCTCCCTAAGTATGAGTAACTCATGACGTCATATTTTGAAATTGCGTTTTTTTTATTTTAGTGACCAGATACAAACAAATAAATGCCAGCATTGTATTTCTGGGACAAAACTGGAATAGACACATGCCTTGTTGATTTATATTCATCAATTTCAAATTTTGACCTTATTTGACCTGACCTTGACCTTATATGGTATCAGATTGTGAAAATGACTGCTACCTTCGAATTATATGTGTAAAAAAACATACAACATGTGTCGCATGGCTTTCGTAGACATGTGACCTTCTGTGACCTGACATTGACCTTGAACTTTACTTACAATTTCACTTTTGCTTATGCGGGATATGTATTATACCTTTGAGAGCACTTTGTGCGATACTAATCGCAATATAAGGCTTTGGATGGAAAGTATGGCCCAAAAATCTCATGTCTCAAATATTTCAATTTTATCTTTGACCTGGCCGTGACCTAACATGTGATCTTATTTGGAAAATGTTGTGTATTCTTTGGATGCGTCTCGTTGATAGATTTTGATTGCCGCCTTGCGCGTCTCACTGCGGTTATTGGTTCGGAAATAACCAGAGGGGCGAACCCCCCCCCCCCCCTCTCTCCAGCCAATGGCGTTCGGCTGAGACACCAGCCAATGCCGGTGTAACAATTGAAAGGACACTCGTCTTTAAAGGGTTTTGAACCGCTGTAATGATGTGTTTCGAGCACCGAAACTCAGACTGTAATTAGTGAAGCGTCGCTACCCCTGCGCACATATGTCTTAACGACCGCTTAACGACTGCTCGCCGCCGAAAGTGGGCTCACCACCGGCACCTGAAGAACTCCACGCTTGTTTGCATGTCCGAAAAACTGCGCGAACGCTGGTCTCGTGTCGGCCGTTTTTCTCCGGGCATGACGGTGCGACGTGAGAAGCGCACCCAGTCGCCACCCTCCTACGGCGTCACTGCAGCAGTCTGGCAAACGAGACCACAGGCGGCGGCAAAAAGACAGCATCCGCCTGAGCTCGGGCCAAACGGTGTTAATACGATGCAGAAGCGCGAAGGACCCAGCGCGACCCGGGTCAGGAGAGGGAGAGGGAGAGGGAGAGGGAGAGGGAGAGGGAGAGGGAGAGGGAGAGGGAGAGGGAGAGGGAGAGGGAGAGGGAGAGGGAGAGGGAGAGGGAGAGGGAGAGGGAGAGGGAGAGGGAGAGGGAGAGGGAGAGACGAAAGACGAAAGACGAAAGACGAAAGACGAAAGACGAAAGACGAAAGACGAAGGACGAAAGACGAAAGACGAAAGACGAAAGACGAAAGACCAAAGACCAAAGACCAAAGACCAAAGACCAAAGACCAAAGACCAAAGACCAAAGACCAAAGACCAAAGACCAAAGACGAGAGACGAGAGACGAGAGACGAGAGACGAGAGACGAGAGACGATAGACGATAGACGAGAGACGAGAGACGAGAGACGAGAGACGAGAGACGAGAGACGAGAGACGAGAGACGAGAGACGAGAGACGAGAGACGAGAGACGAGAGACGAGAGACGGGAGACGGGAGACGGGAGACGGGAGACGGGAGACGGGAGACGGGAGACGGGAGACGGGAGACGGGAGACGGGAGACGGGAGACGGGAGACGGGAGACGGGAGACGGGAGATGCATCGTGGTCTCTCGTACCGTTGCGAGACATCGTGCGATTCCGGCGTCGAGGCACTCGGCTCTCGCTGCGACCTATATCATGGGGGCAAAAACGCAGAGCGAGCCTCTTCGGCGCAGGTGCGGCCTACATTTTTTGGCCGCATACCTTGCTAATGCGACCAATGAATGTGTTGTGCGTCTGCTGCCATGTGGGTTCGTTTCTCTGCACTTCCTTCCAAGGAGGATGTACCCGCTTACAGAGGTGGAGAAAAGCGAGCGCGGATCCAGCACGAGAGCTCGTTCAGCCCAGATCGTCCAGGTGCACCAATACATCGAGAGGGAAAGGATTCATTCAGTGATAGTCTTACAGTTATGATAGTTGTATTCAAGTGTGCTTTGTGAATTTAGCAGAATGCTGCCAACCCAACTCTCTAGTGTAACGGACGACGGTTCAATCATTCGTGATTACATCGTTGATTACCTATACAAAAATGGTAAAGTTCAGACAAACGGTCCTCGTCATTTTCTCCACAAAGCCACAGAGTGGAGTGGACTGTGGACTGTGGTGGACTGTGGTGGAGTGGACAGAATGGAGTGGACTGTGGTATGTGCACTAGCATCGATCTTAGTGAAATCCTTCACGCTAACCCGCTCAGACAAAACGGGCCATTCAACAAGTCACCGTGGAGTAGGACGCACGTACTACAGCCGCCGCCCTCTAACACAACTGGATGCTAGGTGTGATCAACTTTCCAATGTTTCCGTCACCCTGCAGCCTTGCAACATCCGAATATCATGCACTGCACGTACGTGTGTGTGTGTGTGTGTGTGTGTGTGTGTGTGTGTGTTCCTAGACAGTTTTACATACACACACACACACACACACACTCACACGTACGTGCAGTGCATGATATTCGGATGTTGCAAGGCTGCAGGGTGACGGAAATATTGGAAAGTTGATCACACCTAGACAAAACAAACATATTCCTAGACCAGTTTTGGCTCAGAAATACATAAAAGGTAACTATTTGTTCGTACCTTGTCAAGAAAGTCAATTTTGTTTTAAATGACGTCATCAGTTTCTTACACTTCGGGAGCCATCACTCAGTCAAAAATGAAGATATTGCTTTGAAATTTGGTATGGGTATTGTCCATACTCAATTCTCTCACATATATTCCGGTTTTCCTAACATCTTTGAAAAATTTTATTTTGAGGAGATTTGTCAAAAAAAGTTTTTTTTTAAATTTTACGGGTCATAAACCTATAATATTGAAAATCCAAGATTGCCATTTTAAAGAGAATGTCATTTTGTATCTTTGGTGCAATGAGTTTGTAATTTGCTTTAAAACTCTGTTTTCTACGATTTTTCAAATATTTTTCATTGTGCTTACCAACATGGCGTCATCAAAACATGATTATCTCCCAAACCACTTAACCAATCTCAATTAAATTTCTACAGCATACGTATAATTGTTGTAAAATCAGCTATCAAAAATGTCAGCAAGATGCACTGCATGTGTACAAAGTTATTAAAGAAAAACCTCAGGAGAGGCTGTCAGCCCCCCGTAGGGAGAGGGTTAAACATGCCTTGTACCTACCTACCAGTAAGGCGCCGTAGTTGGCGATGAACGAGCGAGCGCGAACTAAATGTATGGGGAATTTCAACTCGATCGGGCAAGTAGTTTCTGAGACACACAAAAAAGGTGCGCACGTGCGCACGTGCGCACGTGCAGAGGCAACCCACCCCTGACTTGTGAAAAAGAGGCGGTTGAGAGGTCCCTAGCCACACGCCAAATTCGAACACAATCGACTCAGCCGTTCCTGAGATATAGAATAGGGGTGTGCACGTGCGCACGTGCAGAGGCACCCCGCCCCTGACTTGTGGGAAAGTGGCGGCTGAGAGGTCCCTAATCACACACCAAATTTGAACACAATCGCCCAGCCGTTGCGGAGTTTTTTTTAACGAGAAAACACTTTTCAACACCCATCACGTGGCACGCGCCACCCGCAGTGTTAGTCACCCGCATGAGTCGGCACTGGTCTCAAACAGATTAGGTTGGATGGGGCTACTCAGCAAAGAAACCCGCTTGTCCATTGGACGTGCGGTTGCAGATATATTAGCTTCTCAAAAGCATCGCCACGGGCCGGGTCGGGCCGGGTCGGGCCGGGTCGGGCCGGGTCGGGCCGGGTCGGGCCGGGTCGGGCCGGGTCAGGCCGGGTCGGGGCGAGCCGCTCATATTCCGATTTTTTTCCATATACCACGGAAGGAGGAGCGAGCGCGAACCGCTCGCTCGTAATCAATACAGCAATGCTGAAATGCAACACTGCAACAATGCAACAATGCAACACTGCAACAATGCAACAATGCAACACTGCAACAATGCTGAAAATGCTGCCAGGACTTCAAAATGCATTTTCAGATATAACAAGCGTACCCATGGAACTATGCAATTATGTACGTCAGAAAGGTCTACAGAGTTTTGGCTCGGTACCTAAGCCAACTGTTCGTCAGCGCGTTCTTGTGTTTTAAAAGTTACCTCTCTGATATGCTAAAGGTAAAAAAGTCAATTGTAGATCTTCAAACATCCGGGACAGAACACTTGTTAGGTGCCCACATCATGCACATATGGTCGGCAGCCGTTTTTGCCCCTGACCCAGTCCCACGGTCATGCACCCGAATAGGTGCCAGAGGGTCAGACAAAGCTAGCAGATGGCGGATAGACGAGGAGGCTGCCGAACCGTTCCAGAGGAGCACGACAATATCGCGGACGCATCCTCCCCCCTCTGCTTCCAGAGGAGCACGACAATATCGTGGCGACATCCTCTCCCCCTCTGCTGCTATATACCTATCCACTGTTGGTCCAGGTATCAGGTCGGCTTTGTGGAGTAGTCACGTTGACTATCCACTGTTGGTCCAGGTATCTGACGCCAGGTCGGCTTTGTGGAGTAGTCACGTTGACTATCCACTGTTGGTCCAGGTATCTGACGCCAGGTCGGCTTTGTGGAGTAGTCACGTTGATAATGTGACATAATAATGTTGGCATAATTAATAATGTGGGTGAGATAACAAAAGGCCAAAATAATGGAAAGTAGCTAGTTTACAATGAAATTGCACGCATCGCTGGATTTTCACGGTTTTAGCTCCAAAAGTCATAAGTGCAAGGAACGAAGTAGTCAATATTTGACTATGATATAAATTTGTTTATGTGTTCTTGTGGGTTCAAGTTAATTCGACCATAAGTTGACATGCCAACATCTTTTCAAAAATGTCAATGGGTCATTACGTACTCAAAATGCATCAGATTCAATCAAAGGTAATAGATAACAGCTCATACCCCGTCAATACCATCTGAAAGCAGCCTTTATAGACCTCGAAGTTATCATGCAGACAACATCCTGAAATTCTGAAGATTTCCAGTATCTGTCAACGTCCGTCCCACTAAAAAAACATCAAAGTACCTTTTCCGTTTTGGAATAGTTGGCTTATCCTGGGAAACAGCCGCTTTCCTAGCACCACTGCAATTGAAGCACAAACAATAACGCGAATGGGCATTTCATTTTGATGAAAAATAGCGCATCGATTGTCGAAATAAGAGCTTGTCATTTGTCCGTATGACATACCGGTATGCCACAAAATACCTCAGGTGATTAGCCAAACCTCACAAACTGAGGTTTACACCAAAAAAAAATATTGAGCATAATCAGGGGCAAACTCACGTTGAGCATCAACTAGCACAATTAATTTAATGACAACATATTCTCATCAAGCATGCACAACATGGAGACCACTTCTCGGGATTTAAACCGCGAGGCGCTGGGGGGGGGGGGGGGGGGGTAAATTTTACCCACCTCCCGAATTTTCTCAATAACTTAAAACTATGAAAGATATCAAAGTGACATTTTCGGTACCTTATAGTGCATTAATTCTACATCTTCTGGTAAAGTTTTATTGAAATTCGTAGAAAACTTTGGGAGATAATCACGTTTTTGTGACGTCATGTCATGTCATTTTTGGTGAAAAAATGTTAAATGTTATACAAATCGTAGAAAATGGCGTGTCTACGTAAATCGCAAATAAAAGGCGTAAAAAGAAACACAATGACATTGTATTTAAAATATCAATCTCGGATATTCAAAATGTTGGGTTTTTAACCCCAAAAAATGAGAAGAAAAAAAATTGGGGTTGAATTTCCACATTTTTGTTGTTGAAGATTTGCAAAAGAAAAAAACAGAAGATATATTAGAGAACCGAGTATGAACGATGCTCAAACCAAATTTCAAAGCAATATCTTTATTTTTGACTGACTTATAGCTCTCTAAGAATAAGTAACTCAAGGCGTCATTTTGTTTTTAATTGCGTTTTGTGCCTTTTACTGACCAGATACAGACAAATAAATGCCATCACTGTATTGCTAAGACAAAACTATTCTAGAAACATGC
>JAXIVJ010019103.1:0-20894 GCA_036785665.1 Chirona hameri | reverse complement strand
GGCTTAAATTCCTGTCTTCCGTGATTGGCATTCTGTCAGCTCCATCCCAGCCAGCATATCGGAGCTTTCCCCGGACGGGGAACTGTTATAGCCTGGTTGGGCAGAACTCCGTTTTCCCCGACCACACGAACGGGGAAAACGGACCGTTTGCTTGGGATATGATACACTTGTACGGGGAGATAGAGAACGGGGTTTGTGCGGGGGATCGCAGCATTCCCCGCACGCGCCCGCACGTTCCCCCAGCCTTTCCCGCACTCCCTATGGTAAAAATGTATGTTTCCCGTCCGGGGAAAACGGACCCCTCTTCGTACGGATCCCGCACGGATCCCGCACATTCCCCGTTGCGCCTATGGTGAACATACATGGCGAGCATCTTTCCCCGTCCGGAGAAAACGGACCTCTCCTCGTGCAGATCCCGCACGGATCCAGGACCTTCCCCGTCCCGGCTATGGTGAAAATATATGGCGAGCGTATCTCCCTGTCCGGGTAAATAGGACCTTTCCCCGACTTTTCCCCGCACGCCTCCATAGCGTTCCCGACCTGCCAGTGGTAAAAAAGTATGGTCCGCGTACTTCCCCGTCCGGGGAAATAGGATCTTTCCCCGACCTTTCCCCATCCCCATCCCGTTCGTTTCCCGTACGTATCCGGACCTTTCTGTTTCGTCCAGTTTTATTAAAGTCAGATTGCATCGGTTCGTATTATTCTGTCAATGCCACTCTTCTCCGTGTACTGCGCAGGCATTGGCGACTAAGTGGTGATCCCAACGCCAATCAACCATGATAAACTAGTCTTTCACGAAGCAATGTATTTTCCAGGCATACTATCTACATACTAGGCATACTACATTCAGGCTACATCTTCCTGAAGGTGAACTCCCCTCCTTCTGTAAGAAGGAGCCACCGCTGCGAAGTTTACCACAGCTGTTGGCGCGATAGCTGCCGGCAACATTTCACTTGGCTCCGCCTCGGCCTCCTGTTGGGCGGCTGGTGCTGGGGGGTCGGGCTCGACCCGAGCCTTTTTACACGCCGGCTTTGCGCCAATGAGACGGTCCCTCGACCCGGACAGCCATCCGGTTATGCGATGGGTGATGTCGCCGCGAGCTCCGATTATGTGATGGGTGATGTCGCCGCGAGCTCCGATTATGTGATGGGTGATGTCGCCGCGAGCTCCGGTTATGCGATGGGTGATGTCGCCGCGAGCTCCGGTTATGTGATGGGTGATGTCGCCGCGAGCTCCGGTTATGCGATGGGTGATGTCGCCGCGAGCTCCGATTATGTGATGGGTGATGTCGCCGCGAGCTCCGGTTATGCGATGGATGATGTCGCCGCGAGCTCCGGTTATGCGATGGGTGATGTCGCCGCGAGCTCCGGTTATGCGATGGGTGATGTCGCCGCGAGCTCCGGTTATGCGATGGGTGATGTCGCCGCGAGCTCCGGTTATGTGATGGGTGATATCGCCGCGAGCTCCGGTTATGCGATGGGTGATGTCGCCGCGAGCTCCGATTATGTGATGGGTGATGTCGCCGCGAGCTCCGGTTATGCGATGGATGATGTCGCCGCGAGCTCCGGTTATGCGATGGGTGATGTCGCCGCGAGCTCCGGTTATGCGATGGGTGATGTCGCCGCGAGCTCCGGTTATGCGATGGGTGATGTCGCCGCGAGCTCCGGTTATGTGATGGGTGATATCGCCGCGAGCTCCGGTTATGTGATGGGTGATGTCGCCGCGAGCTCCGGTTATGTGATGGGTGATGTCGCCGCGAGCTCCGGTTATGCGATGGGTGATGTCGCCGCGAGCTCCGGTTATGTGATGGGTGATATCGCCGCGAGCTCCGGTTATGTGATGGGTGATGTCGCCGCGAGCTCCGGTTATGTGATGGGTGATGTCGCCGCGAGCTCCGGTTATGCGATGGGTGATGTCGCCGCGAGCTCCGGTTATGCGATGGGTGATGTCGCCGCGAGCTCCGGTTATGCGATGGGTGATGTCGCCGCGAGCTCCCTGTGCTCTTCTGCCAGAACGACTGTAAACGCAAATTGAAAGTATGCTTAACTCGCACAACGATTGGTTCTCAGCCGAACACACTCCACTGGAGGGACAATCTGTTCCCCCACCACCACGCATCTCATGAGGAACAATCCGATTTGGACGACCAAGGCGCAAAATTCCTACGGTTTTTTGCAACACTAGCCGTGGCGCTTTATATTCTTAGGAAATACTTTTAACCCTCGCCATACGGCGATCTTTTCTCACCTTTGCCCTACGGGGGGGGGGGGGGAATTTCAAACGTCACCGTCATATATCAATTTCCAATTCAATCTCTATCGATTCCTATTTGTTGTGTTAAAATCGGTCGATAAACATGAAAGCTATGTTGGATCAAAAATACCACTAAAATGTGTAGTTTTTGCCCCCCTGTTGCCCCCTATCCCAAATGTATATTTGTTTTATTATTTATAAATGTAGATCATGTTGAGGGGAACCAAACACCGTTTCATTTTTGAAAATCGGACGGATAGATCTCGAGATCTCGGGGGGGGGGGGGGGGGGATCCGCCCCCCTGTTACAAATAGGGGTAGCCAGGAGCCTGTTACAAATAGGGTTAAAATATCAGCAAGATGCGCCGCATGTGTAAAAAGTTATTCATTAAAAACCTCAGGGGTATAACGAGAGATAGAGAGACGCCGTAAACAGTATCGTGATGCCTGTCATAAGGAAAGTCCAAAGGCATCCTATTTTGAGCATCTAGGTCAACTGGTGATCTTTGGGGTCAGGTCAATGGCCCTTTGGGTTCTGACATGACCTTGACGAAATGGTCATATAGGTCACGATCTAAAAGTCGTATACACTGCAATTTGTGTATAGGATACGTATAATTGTTGTAAACTCAGCTACTTAAAATGTCAGCAAGATGCGCCGCATGTGTAAAAAGTTATTCATGAAAAACGTCAGGGGGTCGTTTTAGCACACACACACACACACACACACACACACACACACACACACACACACACACACACACACACACACACACACACACACACACACACACACACACACACACACACACACACACACACACACACACACACACACACACACACACACACACACACACACACACACACACACACACACACACACACACACACACACACACACACACACACACACACACACACACACACACACACACACACACACACACACACACACACACACACACACACACACACACACACACACACACACACACACACACACACACACACACACACACACACACACACACACACACACACACACACACACACACACACACACACACACACACACACACACACACACACACACACACACACACACACACACACACACACACACACACACACACACACACACACACACACACACACACACACACACACACACACACACACACACACACACACACACACACACACACACACACACACAACCCCTTCGTACGGCGATGATCAATACTCTGGAGAAGAGAAGAAAAGAAAAAAACAAGAAAGGAAGAAGAAAGAGAAAAGAAGAAGAGAGAGAGAGAGAGAGAGAGAAAAGAAAAAGAGAAAAGAGAGAGAGAGATAAAAATAATAATAATAATACTCAATATAAGGCACACATTAATGATGTAGTGAAATGCAAAGTAGCTTCATCTAATTTGGATGCGTTTCATATACCTATTAGTTGGAATAAGCAGAAAAGCAACCTACAACACGATAATTGGAACAAATGCTTGAAGTTGGTCGGGGGAGGGGGCAAGAAGGAATGGCTGAGGCAGGTATGCATTCGATATCGGTGAGGCGTGGAATATTTGTGGGAAAATAATAAATAACAATTTAAGTGACATTTCCCATGGTTCGAATGGTTTATATACGTAGTATTCTTCAATAATCGGTTCGCTAAGTATTTTTAAACATGATGTGTAGCCAAACGGGCGTAGTATACCATCATGAAAGAGTTGTTTTATCTCCCGAATTTATTCGATTCATTCGGCATTATCATGCTTTTGTAAATGTGTGAAATTCAAGAGGATAAATTATACAAAATTTAACATCGATAGATGCGCAACCATTGTATTATTATTCAGTAAATCTTTGGACGGGCAGATTCTGCCCTCCCAGAAGGCCGCAGGTTGCATCTGAAAAGGAACGGTCTGGATATTTGTAAACAACAGAGCTTAAGCCTATATCTGATAAGCATTCACCTATTTCACCACAACACCTACCTTCTCATCCAGCAGCCCACTTCACCTACCTACCCATGATCATTCATCATATCCAGAAGGCTTGTTCCAGACAGCTTAAACTTGGCATTCTGCACTCTCAGGGACAGGTTTCTCGCCAGCTCTGGGCTGAAAACCGCCTTCATCAGCTGGCGCACGCTGGTTGATAGGCCACTGTCCAGGTGACGCCTGAGCTCAGATTTCTGAGAGATATAAAAAAACAAGATTACGTTTCAAGTACACACCACTCATTTCCACGTGCAATTAACTTGAAGCAGCCGGACCAGGGACATCTGAACAAGCGATGATTAAGCGGGTGACGGTATAATTAGTAGTCTGACCCAGTGCTAACCGAGTAACTGACAACCAGTCAAGATGCTACTCTGCTTGTTGAAAAGGAACATACAACATCGATCTGTTATCTAAACAAAAACAACTCACTTTCATGATGTTTCAAGGGCTCAAGGTCTGTTATGGCTTTGAGGGCAGTACGCGCTACTCCACGCGGGACTTTTTGACCTTCAAACGATACTGAATTTCGTAAATGCCTCTGAATGGTATCACTTACCAATGGTCTGCTGCAAAACAAATCATGTATATAAATAAGATAATGACAAAGACATCTGTTCGTCAAATGTACATGCCAGTCGGTCACAAACTCACCCAGGATAACCGCATCGCCTGGTCGACAAGCGCCTTTTCAACTTCCTTGAGGTCCTCCAGGGACCGGAGGCGACGTTAGGTGCCCCTCCGATCTTCACGTTTCTGTCTGTCGATCAGGATATTTCCGATTGCCGGAGTTCGTCGGCCAAAGTCCTCCATCTTCTGAAGGACTTTGCTGATGCCGACTACGGCCCTCTTACAGTCTGTGACAGACGTCAGAAAGCAATTAACACCTATGAATCTATTTTGGCAGCACCCACAGCTACCCCTGGCCAGCCCAGGCCATGGACACTAGCGGTGAATTGGGGCTTTATATTACTCCAACTGTGAGGTCATATTGCTCCCAATCCATTGTCATTACCCACCAACCAGGCCTGCAGCACAAGACTGAAGATAAAAAGGATCTTGAAATGATCTGTCCCATGCGGCATATGAGAGCATTTTCCAATAGCTACTAGACGCTAAGCTACTAGACGCTAAGCTACTGTCTTGAGAGCATTTTCCAATAGCTACTAGACGCTAAGCTACTAGACGCTAAGCTACTGTCTTGAGAGCATTTTCCAATAGCTACTAGACGCTAAACTACTGTCTTGAGAGCATTTTCCAATAGCTACTAGACGCTAAGCTACTGTCTTTAAACAAAATGTGTGCATGCGTGTAGGAATACAGAGGTCAGGTTCTATGACCTCACTTTACAATACTAAAATCTGTTTTTGCTTGTTTGTTGACTTACCAGCGCCGGTTTCAGGCCGCTCCTCCCGCGTCATCCAAGGATCGCTTCTGCGCCCGTTGGAAGTCGACTTACCAGCGCCGGTTTCAGGCCGCTCCTCCCGCGTCATCCACGGATCGCTTCTGCGCCCGTTGGAAGTCGACTTACCAGCGCCGGTTTCAGGCCGCTCCTCCCGCGTCATCCAAGGATCGCTTCTGCGCCTGTTGGAAGTTGACTTACCAGCGCCGGTTTCAGGCCGCTCCTCCCGCGTCATCCAAGGATCGCTTCTGCGCCCGTTGGAAGTCGTTGGAGTTGCAGGAACATGGGTGCGTCCTGCAGACGGGCCTGACGAGACAGGAACATCCACGTTGAAGCGAATAATTCATTAGCGAATCAACCAAAGCCGAGAGCCCCGATAGGGAATAATTTCAAAACTGTTGAAATTTCCATGAAAAACTTGAAACTTGATGAAAAACTTGATGAATTGCTTGTCTATAAAATGAAAATAGTAAAAAATATTTACACAAATATAATATATGATACACATTCACGTTGAATCAGTACCCAGACAAATCAAACTATTTTTGAGTGCCTTGAGTTCAAATTTGTGAACGAATGTGTAACTTCATTTTTAATTCTGATTTTTTCCTGTTTGAGATGAAGACAAATGAGCATCGACACTCCGTTGCTGAAACAAAATTAGTCTAAAACTTTGCGTCAGACCTGACTCGCCTTTCAAATGCTGTATTTCGTGGATGGTCAGACTGATCAAACGACATCCCACACCAGATTTGGACGCCTGAGCCAACTGCGCCACCGAGGTAGTCATGTCAAAGGCATATCTGAGCAGGTCACCAAAATATGATATATGGGACTACCTCCACAAATTTGAGACATTTCTAAGTCCATCTGATACTTGTTTGTTGACCCACCAGCGCCGGTTTCAGGCCGCTCCACCCGCGGCATACACGGATCGCTTCTGCGCCCGTTGGAAGTCGTTGGAGTTGCAGGAACATGGGTGCGTCCTGCAGACGGGCCTGACGAGACAGGAACATTTATACGTGTTGGCGGCATAAGCTACGGTCAACTTGTCTTGACAATTGCATCGCAAAGTTATTTTTTAAATGGGCTTAAGCAAGATTCAGTGTAGTAACATTCAAACATACTTGTGTGGTACCGGCAGGAGGTACATTCCAGAGGTAGGCATCAGCTTGGACTATCCCATAACATTCCCTGGGAGGATGCATTTCTTGCTGCCGTATTTGACCTTTAATTGTAAAAAAAAAACACTGAATAGAGATGTTAGCCAAGTTATTGAGTAAACTTGGCCAGTAATAACTTACCTAGTAATGACGACGCATCCTGCGCTGGTGGAGGCGCAGCGAGAAGCTCCTCGGCAGACCCGTCAGTGCCACTCACGGGAATCAGTATCAGAGCAGCTCCTCGGCAGACCCGTCAGTGCCACTCACGGGAATCAGTATCAGAGCAGCTCCTCGGCAGACCCGTCAGTGCCACTCACGGGAATCAGTATCAGAGCAGCTCCTCGGCAGACCCGTCAGTGCCACTCACGGGAATCAGTATCAGAGAAGCTCCTCGGCAGACCCGTCAATGCCACTCACGGGAATCAGTATCAGAGCAGCTCCTCGGCAGACCCGTCAGTGCCACTCACGGGAATCAGTATCAGAGAAGCTCCTCGGCAGACCCGTCAGTGCCACTCACGGGAATCAGTATCAGAGCAGCTCCTCGGCAGACCCGTCAATGCCACTCACGGGAATCAGTATCAGAGCAGCTCCTCGGCAGACCCGTCAGTGCCACTCACGGGAATCAGTATCAGAGCAGCTCCTCGGCAGACCTGTCAGTGCCACTCACGGGAATCAGTATCAGAGCAGCTCCTCGGCAGACCCGTCAGTGCCACTCACGGGAATCAGTATCAGAGCAGCTCCTCGGCAGACCCGTCAGTGCCAGTCACGGGAGTCAGTATCAGAGCAGCTCCTCGGCAGACCCGTCAGTGCCACTCACGGGAATCAGTATCACTTCAGAACCAGGGACTCAGCCAAGGAGGGGGGCACGGAGGCACGGGGGCCATGCCCCCCCCCCCCCCCTGAGCAAAACAAATAGTTTACACTATATAAAACGAGAGTCTTTGACGCCCCCCCCCCTCCCACCCCACCCCCGGTCAACAACATGTCTGAGGAGCGAATTTGTTTGTCTACCACCGACGTGCCCCCCCCCCTACCCCTGATAAAAATCCTGGCTACGTGCCTGTTCAGAGCCATGGTCATTTGTTCCTCGTGTGAAGGCTGTGTGCTCCGTTCAGAACTTATCTAGTGAATAACAGTAAAATCTCAGAATCACGTGTTTTCAAATGGTAACATGCACCTACTGTAACATGCAGCATATTGGTACGTATGCTAACGATCGAGCGCAATGTTTACGGATAACCTCACACAGTAACTGGATCCAGTGTGCCTTTCTCTTCTCTCACGTCCTGTTGATGTTGATATTTACTAGGAAGGCCGGCTCAGAACCTCCCGGGAAAACACTGCCGCGATCGCAGGTCTTCTCCGCCGCGGCCTCGCGGGGTCGGTCCAGCTCATTAGGTATATACCGCTACGCTTATCACTTTTACATTGTACGCAGAAAAAGTCACGAAAATGATCAGAAAACGCAGCACGGACGGACAACCGACAGGAGATACTCGCTCCTTCGCCGCCGCCGCCAGACTCCCCGCCAGTCACCACCGTCCCCTGCCGTTTCCTCGCCGCCGCCGCCAGACTCCCCACCAGCCACCACTGTCCCCTCCTGCTCCCTCACCGCCGCCGCCAGACTCCCCGCCAGCCACCACCGTCCCCTCCTGCTCCCTCACCGCCGCCGCCAGACTCCCCACCAGCCACCACCGTCCCCTCCTTCTCCCTCACCGCCGCCGCCAGACTCCTCACCAGCCACCACCGCCCCTTCCTGCTCCCTCACCGCCGCCGCCAGACTCCCCACCAGCCACCACCGTCCCCTCCTGCTCCCTCACCGCCGCCACCAGACTTCCCGCCAGCCACCACCGTCCCCTCCTGCTCCCTCACCGCCGCCGCCAGACTCCCCACCAGCCACCACCGTCTCCTCCCGTTTCAAAACAGCCAATCAACGTACGGCAAGAGTGCCCCCTCAGGGTATGGCGGCGGTGGCGGCTGCGAAGGATTTTCTTGGGGATCTCGCACCTAACCCCGGACGAGAATCCCAACCTTGCCCCAACGATCCCCGATCACCCAGAGTACGTGCCAAAGAACTTGGGGAAAACTTGGGGAATGCGTTAAACTCCCGACCCGGTTCGGGAATGCTCGGGATTCCCCACTCATTCCCCGACCTCTTCCCCGACTTCTCCCCAAGCAAATTGCTGGCTGGGATGGTATGAGTTCGTAGAAGACACATACCAAGGAAGGCACAGGAAGACCTGCGGCCGCTGAACTGCGCCTTATGTAGAGTTGGCCCAGGCCGGATCATTCAGACTCACACCATGCAGTACACCCAAATCAGACGGACCCACACCATGACCCACATCAGCCTATATATAAATCAGAGTAGACCAATCAGAGTAGTCAGATCAGCACCAGTGTAGAACCATCTCAAACTCGGCCCTGACTCGGTCATTGTGATCTACTGTACTAGTATGACAAAGTTGTAACAACATCTCCATTAACATTGCAATCAGGCAAAATGAGTTGGTAAACACAATACTCGTTAGGAATTACATAATTCATCAACATTCTGCACAGTGTTTATTTAGTTGATCGAACTCAGATTCGGCACTAATGAGACCGTCACATGCGAGAGACGGTATGCAAAAATTCAACACGGCATTAGCGTGTCTTTAATTGTACTTATCATTTGTCATATGTCTGACTGCATTGCTACTTGATTCAGTCTACAAACCGCTGACAACCATACGCCTGTCGCAGGATCACGACACAGCTTGCTATAATGGCGATATATATGGTGCACCATAACGGTGGGCACTGTGATGTAATCACCGGGACTTACAATCCATTTATGGATGGCTGCTGTCCAATCAGGAGTTATTCTGCCGGTGGCCCTCTGCTAGTCTTGAACTAACAAAAAGCCTGCCGCCGGCCGTTATTAGTCAGCGAGCGTGAGCAGTCGGGCGGACGGCTGCAGGACAACAGTACATACATTGCTATGATGGCTAATGAGGTTACGCAAAGCAGCGCAGTACAAACACCACACTCCAGGTCCCAGGATCTGTTAGCTCAAACTTCTCGAGATTTGATCACCAAGCAAACTCTCTCAAAGACTGGACGGCTTAAGTCACTTGTTTGTTTCCTTATAATGAATAGAAGATAAAAGCACAGGCAGGCTGTCAACTTCTTTGCTTCACAGTAACAGCAGTGACGCTTCAATTTAAGCTAACTATCCCGGAATGCAGTTGTCTGAGCGTTGTAACCAGTCATGCAAAGTGCCACTAATCTGCCGCCCGGTAATCGTCACACGGGAAAACTTGTCTGCACGCAGCCATTTATCTCATAAGCTTCCGCCGCCGGAGACCGGCCCGCCGGGCGATCAATACGTCACTCATGACGATTTCAAGCTCAGACTGCACTGTGGCCAACTAAAAGATTGTCCGAGGACGAGTCCGACCAAGTGGTCGCCAATATCCTTTCATCTTAGGCAAACGAGCCTCGCACGGATATGTTAGCGCCGGCCGGGATCGGCGCGGCTGTCGGCGGCGGTGGTGGCGGCTGCTGGCCGTCCTAATGGCCACGGCAGGCCGCCGATCGCTGCACGTCTGAGCTGCCCATCTGACATAAATCAAACCAAATTGCCCGTGTGCTGAAGACGCCACACAAATCACGACCAATAGATAGATCACGGCCGAGACCGCAGCCCCACCACCGCGGCAGCTGAGAGAAGCCGCGCGGGGCGGCACCGGCCGGCTGTCGGCAGGTCGGCTGTGCTTAAAATGGCGGAGATCACGGCCGAGACCGCAGCCCCACCACCGCGGCAGCTGAGAGAAGCCGCGCGGGGCGGCACCGGCCGGCTGTCGGCAGGTCGGCTGTGCTTAAAATGGCGGGGATCACAGCACGCAGAGCTGCCGAAGATGGCGTGGATTATCACAAGGGAAGATGAACGGTGATCTCGGCGGATAATGTGGCCGACTTGGCGTCTGGAGGAAGTTGTGTCAGCTGACACTAAGCCGATGTGCCAGCCCGGGCTCTGGACTCGTCATTGGTGCCGATGTCTCACTGTCTCGGCTTCAGTGCAGCTGGCCCCGTCATAGCTGCTGATGTCTCAGCTTTAGCTGAGGTCGTGATGCGTCGTGGGCGGCTGATAACATCCCTTGGCAGATGCGCCTCATTCTCAATGAAGATAACCGGTATCAGACCTGGGCGTTGACCTTTTCTTAGTGGGACGCTTTGGGACTGTTTCACACAAGTGAAACTAGTGCTGCGATTTCTACACTGTTGCTATCGGACAGCGACACAGGGCTGATCGCAGCGGAATTATGAAGAATTTGTGTCGCACTTGCGCAGAGGGGTAGATGCAACGCCATATATACTGGTAGATGCAATAAAGTTTGAAGCAGAGGCCGATTTCACAAAAAAAACTTGCAATTACAAATGTTTGTAATTACAAACTTTTTGCTTTGTAAAATCGGCCTGAGGTCAGAACTCAGAACCAGAGCAATCTTCTTAACCCGCGCACTGCAGGGGTTTGCGCCGAACACGAACTGCAAGGGGGGGGGGGTTGATTTCCGCACCCCCCGTGAGATCTCGAAAACTACGCTACGTAGCGACAAGCAGAAAACGGCGTTTTATAGCTTGATACAAGTTCTATCGAAAGCATTCTTTATTGTTTTAGATCAGGTCAACATTGAGGTCACCAGAGGTCATCAAAGGTCAAATTTTCCAGTTTTTCCTGTTTAGGACTTCGCTCCATAAATTTCCATATATCTCGGGAACTATGCTAGGTAGAAACAAACGGGAAAAAGAGATCGCCAGCCATTGAAATTTTCAATCGACAACGTTTCCTCAAATTTGATCTGGGTCAATATTGGAGACTCCAGAGGTCAAAAAGGGGGGAAAATTCAGTTTTTGCAAAAACTTTGTTTTTGCTAATAACTTTTAATCTAAAAAAGCTAACGTAAAACTGTTTACGACATTATGTTTATCTCGTAAAGGTGCTTCGAATGATATACATGGTGGCATTTTTAAGTCAACTTAAACATGTGACCATTGGTCACGTGACCTTGACCTGAGGTCAAAACCCAAGAAGGTCATGTTGCATATAGGGAAACGTGTCTCGACGAGACAAACACATTTATGTAAGTTTTACTTTTCTATCTTCATTATGTCGCAAGTTATTGACAAACAAGTGATGGTAAACTCAGATGACTTCAAATGACCCCATAGGGGTCACTGAAGAAAACTTACACTTAGATAATCAAGAACATCCTATAATAACATGATCTAGAAGTATTTGGACTAATATCATGCATATCCTTGAAATAGGAAGCATTTTAATATTTCCCCATTGACTTATTATGGCGAGGTCACGAAATTGATCTGACCTTAGGTCATCGATATCAAAATTCCGAGATAATTGAATTTTAAGTACTTATGCCCTCATGACACACGGTAAGTTTCAAACTGATCGGTTAGAAACTCTGGCTTTGGCACAACTGCAAACGTTTTTTTTCGGTGGGGTCACTTTACCTGGTCTGGTGACCTGACCTGAGATGACCCAATGTCAATATTTTTAAAAGTGTGCGTATTTGATGTCCTAATAGGTGTGTCAAAACTCGGTGGCGCTGCGTGCCTCCGTTTTTTCGCTATCTGAGAAAAACCTGAGGGGGAGGGGCGGAAATCCCCCCCTTCAGTGCGCGGTTAAAGGGAGTGTGTCTACTATGTTGGAATGTCAACAATATTTGTATTACGGTAAAAAGCTATTGGCTTGATTATTGGATACGAGAACATTCACATCTGGAGTCCCTTTAGCTGAATTTTTACTTACATTCTTTTTTGCTTATTTTTCGTTTCGATATCGATAAAACGATCGCCATTATAATCAGAGAGAAGAATATGTTATGTAAAATGGGGCACCTAAGACAATAAACAATCCATACGAACAATGTTAACTTACCGTCGAAAAGCAAAATGGCCGTCGAGGCTCTGTTTGGCAGCTGCTATCAGCGCTGACGAGCTGTTTTGTCGAAATGCTATTGGCCGGCGCTAACGATATGCTAGCAAATTTGTATCAATTTTCGATATTAGCAATGCATTGGTAAGCCCTATGGGGCCTACCCGATAACTTTTTGCTACCAGCCAGTTCTTGGGGTCTTTGGAATATCTCAGCAACTATTAGTTTGAATCTGAAGAAAAAAAGAAAGGCATGGTTCGATTCAGAAAATAATGTACTATAGCCCAGTGTCAATAACCCCAAATAAGCGATGTGAGTAGACACATTCCCTTTAATGTAAGTGAAGCATTCTACCAAATCGTTGCCGTGGTTTTAGTGTAGGTCCAGACATTTTATTTTGACATAAAATCCTTGGAGGTAGCATACAATTATTTAACAGTTGAAGTCAGCATGTAAGAAATAAACTAAATTACACAAACGACACTATCAATTTGAACAGGGGTAGAACTAACAGCTTAAACCAATAATCGCGTCATATGTACTTCTCATTGCCGCGAATATTTTTGTTTGCAGTGCAATAATGGGCATTTCGGACATTACCATGCATCACTTGCATGTGCATGTGTCATAGACAATGTGGAAAAATAAGTGGCAGGTGGCACCTTGATTGCACATCAGGTTCGCCTTTACGGAAACCTCGAGCTCAGTGCCACACGTCGCAGCATCAAATTAAAGTCACGAGGGAGTCCGTGCAAAAACACTTTTCCCGAGAAGATCCCTGCCGGTACAGCCGATTGCCACAGGAGACCAGAAATCTGAGGCCAGATCACAACTTCAACTAATAACATCGCAAAATGAAGCGGTTCGTATCAAACCAGCAGGGTTTGATCAGAAGACGCTGTTATCGTTTGAAGGATAAATTTTCCACCCTGCACTCTAGGCCTAGGGCAAAACGACTTCAGCTCTGTCATCTGGACTGATATTGAATGCTGCCGGCGGTGTTTTCCGGTGCTGAGTTGCTCCCCAGACTATACTAATGCGGTGCTGAGCGGCGCTGAGCGTCGCTGAGCAGTACTGAGCAGTACTGAGCAGTACTGAGCGGCGCTGAGCGGCGCTGAGCGGCGCTGAGCGGTGTTGAGTGGTGCTGAGCGGCGCTGAGCGGCGCTGAGCGGCGCTGAGCGGCGCTGAGCGGCGCTGAGCGGCGCTGAGCGGCGCTGAGCGGCGCTGAGCGGGGCTGAGCGGCACTGAGCGGCGCTGAGCGGTGCTGAGTGGTGCTGAGCGGGACTGAGCGGCGCTGAGCGGGACTGAGCGGCGCTGAGCGGGACTGAGCGGCGCTGAGCGGCGCTGAGCGGCGCTGAGCGGCGCTGAGCGGCGCTGAGCGGGGCTGAGCGGTGCTGAGTGGTGCTGAGTGGTGCTGAGTGGTGCTGAGCGGCGCTGAGCGGGACTGAGCGGCGCTGAGCGGCGCTGAGCGGCGCTGAGCTGAATCGAAGCCTGTGGGGAATGGTATGGATCGCGCGGCTGATCGGCCGCTGGGGATATTACCGCTCCGGTATTACCGCTCTCCGCCATTACCGCTCCGGTAATGGCGGGTGTCGTCTCTCCGGGGTCGGCCGGCGACACCCGCACCTGAGGCCCTCAGCTGGTGCCTGCGGCGGCCGCCGCGTCTCAGGACGTCCTCTGTTTCCTGTATGTTCCATCGGTGCCGCTGCGGCACTTCCGGCCGCTCCGCTCGCACCGGCTGTCGCTTCCGGTGGGCCATGTGCCCCGCCCCACCCCGTCCCGCCGCCCCGCCTGACAGACCGTCGGCTTATGACGGAACGAATGTATTCTGGGAGCGGTGCGGCTGGGAAGCAGCCCGCTGCCGCTGCTGTCGACTCCACCGCCGCTGCTGCTGCTGCTGCTGCTGCTGCTGTCGCTGCTGCTGCCGCTTCTGCTGCCGCTGCCGCTGCTGCTGCTGCTGCCGCTGTTGGTCCCGCTGCTGCTGCCACTGCTGGTGCCGCTGCTGCTGCCGCCGCTGCTGCTGCCGCCGCTGCTGCTGCCGCCGCTGCTGCCGCTGCTGCTGCCGCCGCCGCCGCTGCTGCTCCTGCCGCTGCCGCTGCCGCTGCCGCTGCCGCTGTGGATCGATGTGGACGGCCGGTGAGCAGCCGGCGGCGGCGGCGGCGCCGTCAACACTCTGACCGCCACCAGCTGCACCCGGGCATCCATTATCAATTAAACGACGATTAACTCGTTGAAACGATAACCGGGACGCGGGAATGTCACGGGTCTGTGTTTATGACGGTGATTCGCGGATATGATTGGTCTCCGAAGCGCACTCTTTTGATCAGTTTCGCACTTGTCCCCGAAGCACTTTAGTGTACTTGCCTGGTTCTAGAGTAAGTGTTTTTTTCGGCGGTCTGGACCGTAGAAAACACAATCTGAGGGACAAATAAAATTGGCAATGTGTCTTCAGTTAAACACACTCGGAGTTACAGAGATAATAAATACACTGGAAATTAATTAAGCATCGTGTCGTTTCAGATTGCGCTCTGGAAGCAGGGTTGTGCTTGACTCAGAGTCGGTGAGTCAAATTTGACTCAAAACTAACTGAACTCAACTTGAGTCAGAGTGTAGTCGCTTACGAAAAATAGGGGCTCAATTTGAGTCAGAGTCGATTCACTTAAGAAAAATAGAGGGGTTGAGTTGAGTCAGAGTTGAGTCACATGGATGTCGCTTGAGTCAAAGTCGAGTCGCCTGGATTCTGCTCAAGTCAAAGTTGAGTCAACTCATCCTCTTACGAGTCAAAGTCACATCTGACGAGAAAAACAAATCCTAGCAACTCAATAATAAAAACGTCCAAACAATGGTCTAGAGTGTGAGGTTGTGAGTTTGGGTGCTTTTCAAACCAACTTTATAATCAGTTGAAAATAAATAAATTTGCTGTCTAACAAATAACTTAAGGAGTACTTCACTACATCACTTACTCTGCTGACTTGCTCCCTATCTTAAGTGAAGCAATACAATATTATATACATACATAGACATGATACTGCAGTATATATATAACCTAATAATAACCATATCAACATAATTTTCACTACATCAAATAACATCAAAATAATGACCAATTACCAATACCAATGCCAAAATGTATTTTGTTCTAAATACACCATACCAATAATTAAAGCTAACTGATGATATTTCATAATACTTACGCCCGTACCCAGAGAGTACATTGAAGTGTGCTGTTTGAACCAGTGTTCGTTCGGGCCCACCAACCCCCAGCCCGGCCCGGCCCAGGCCCATGAACACCAAGCCCAGGCACGGACCAGGCCCAGTCAAATTCATAATATTGAGGCCCAGGCCCGGTCCGGCCCATTCATATTAAGGATATCATTATTTTCACAAAATTTGCAATCATTATCCTTGCATATTTACTTGTATACTATAAATGTGAAACAATGAACCGACTATGCTAACCAAAAAACAAAAAGCCACCGCCACAGCAACACTGCGTTGCTGTGTAAGTGAACTGCTGGTTAAGATATTTATAAGCTGACCCAGGGGCGTAGGGAGAATTTCGCCCAGGGCGGGGGGGGGGGGGGCAAAGGGATCAGAGGGGCCCTTGTAGCCAAGGGGGGCCCACATCATTAAAACATTACAGTACGTTGTATGTTGTGACAAATCAGTTTTCTACAACGAAAAACAAGTTTATTTTTTCCCATTTTTGGGAGTGAAAACACAAAATGTAAAAATCCGAGATAGTCATTTTTAATATTTTGTCATTTACTTTTTTCAACATTTTTTATTTGCAATTTTCGTCAAAACTCAGATTACTATGATTTGTCAAGCATGTATTGTTTTTACACCAAAAATTACATCACATGACGTGATTAAAACGTCATTATCTCCCAAAGTAATCCACCATTTGCATTGAAATGTTGTGATAGGACGTCAAATCGATCCAGCATAAAGTACTGAAAGATTGACGCAGATATCAGAACCGCGCTATCACTGTTTTCAAGTTATTGAGAAAATCCGGGGGGGGGGAGATTCTGCCACCTCCAGTGGGGCGCGGGTTAATGCAAATATTATTCTGAATCTTCTTCAATTCGGATTCAGGACACAACACCGTACGTACAGTTAGTCTCATAATGATCTTCCCTTGCCACCACGTGGCGCTACGGTCGCAATAGGCACAAAAAGATGGTTTACCCACCGTAGGCTGGTACCCATTGTGGCTGTCTGGCAGCAGGTGCGTGACCTGGGGAGGGGGAGGGAGGGAGGGAGTGCGGGGCGTTGTCGGAATGGAATGCGCCGCGACCCGGGTGGTGGTCAGGGCCGTCTGTCTCGAGGGTCAAGAGGTCACATGTCCTGAGCTGGCAGAGATCCAATATTGGAACTGAATAACAGTGTTCACCACATGAGCCCAAATAGCGCAGTCGGTATGGCTGCCTACTCCTAGCGTATTCGCAAGTTGGTCGTGGGTTCGAACCGCGCTGGCACCAGGCGCTTTTACGTGTGTTTCTTTCTTAATCATGTCACGTGTCATGTGCAATGCAGAACCCCCGAAATTGCGAATGCAAACGTCCACCTGATGATTCTACACGAAAAGCAGATAAATGCAGTGGGCTTCGCACTAATATGTTTGAATCACGCCGCTCCGTCCTTCACGCTCCACACACACACCCGGGCGGGTTTATATCCATTAACCCGGCAGTCACTGGGGTATATTCTGTAACACGATTCACTGGAGAGGGGGGGGGGGGTTAGCCCCCTGGTATCTTCAGAACCAATGATGGCAGCGGGACGCGCAAGGCGGTATTCGAAAGCGCTCAATGAGAGAAGCCTAACGCCAACTTAAAAAAAATCAAATTAAGGTCACATGTCAGGTCACGGTCAAGTCAAGCGTCAAAATCGAGGCATTTGAGTTTATGGACAATACTTGCCATCCATGGCCTTCGATTGCGCCTATAATCACCCAAAGTGCTGTCAAAGGTATGATACATATCCCACATAAGCTAAAGTGAGATTGTTGGACAAGGTCAAGGTCAGGTCACAAAAGGTCACTACACGCAAAATATCTACGAAAGTCATGCAGCACATGTTTTATGGATGCTTTTACGCGTATAATTCGATAGTGGTAGTCACCTGACTTCATTTACGTGAAGTTAGTGTCAAGTTCAGGTCAAGTCCAGGTCACTGAAGGCCAAAATTTGAAACTGATAAATCGAAATAAAAAAACATGTTTCTATATCAGTTTTATCTAAGAAAAAACAGTGCTGGCATTTATTTGTCTGTATCCGGTCAATTAAATCCAAAAAACGCAATTTCAAAATATGACGTCATGATTTACCCATACTTTATATGCCATGACAGTCAAACAAGATGATATCATTTTGAAATTTGGTATGGTAGTTGCCCATACGTCGCTATCTGACATATATTCCGTTTTTTTTCAATATCTTTGACAAATTTGATTTAATGAGCATTTTTTCAAAAAACTTTTTTAATTGGGGTAAAAAAACTTTTTTAATTTTCGAGATAGCCGGTTTGTAGCCCTTGCCATTTTCTATCTTTTAGAGTTTTTCGATTGCATTTTGCTTCAAATGTGGCATTTGTACGGCCTGGCAAAGTTTAGCCGATTTTGGTGTCAAAACCGTGTTTAGTGACGTTACTAAATTCACTATATCTTTTAAAAAAATCTGACGAAATTTTATAATTTTTCTCTCTCAAAAGGTGTAAAAATGATGCCCGGATAGGTACTGAAAGTTTAACGTCGATATCTGCATTAGTTATTGAGATATTTCTAATATTCCTAAGGGGGGCTAAAAAAACCCTCCCCCCCCCCAGTGACTCGCGGGTTAAAGGGAAATAATGACCTTTTCCCACAAAAATGGAGTTAGCACTTGAAATCGCCAGACGAGACCAAAATATATTGTAAATTCATCACATTTTGCATGAAAAATTTCCTACCGAAAGATATTTCAAGTAATAGTTGATAAGCGTTCCACACTTTTAACGACCGGTACTTGCAAGTACTTTTGGTCCTTATCAAACTGCGGGCTTTTCCCGTATTGCTTTTTTACGCAATGGAGTGGAAAATATATTGTGCGTTCTGCTTGTTGTGATTATATGCCCGGCGATCCTCTAAAACTAACAGCGATTGGAAAAAGCAAGCAATACAATCGGAAGCTCATCGATGCACATCAACGGCGGCATAGTTAGTGGTTGCGATCCTCAATTTTTGCAAATCGATTCATTTGTTTTCAACATTAGGAGTTTTGTATAAATTGTCTGTCGCTGTATATAACATTATGTCTTATATTATCATGAAAAATAAGAACTTTTCCACCAAAAAATAACAAACAATAACACAAAACTGGCAATTAAATCGGAAGCTCATCGATGCACATCGACGGCGACCTATTTAGCGTCGGCGATTTGTTTACAAAGTCATTGTCATGCTTCTTGGCGCACTTAACCATTTGTGGCGAGTTGTTCCTGATTATATGCTGAGAAGCGGGTATCGTCAAAGGCTATATTCCTGTTTAGTATACCCAAGTCCCGTAGCAAGCTTCATTAATGACGTCACTGGTGCCATTCTTGTGTAGCATTGCAAAATATATCTGATTTTGAGTTGAAAGCTAATTAAAGACTTATTAAAACAAAGTTTGCATTTTCTTGTTAATCATTATTAAAGGTATTTTATCACTGTATTTCATAGTAGTTGACACTTCAGAAACTTATGACGTAATAATATTGTATCCAACATGCATTTCCCTCGCCTTTTGCTACTGTGGCGCAGTGGCGAGTGTTTTGCGAATACTTGCTTGCCTGGGGTTGAAATCATTCAGCCCTTATTTCATTCGAGTTGGTATAGTTTGCATGTTGTTGTTATTCATGACTTATACTGATAGTCAGTCATGCATTACGGATGCTTCACGGATTGCTTCACGGATCAGTTTGATCGGAAACGTCTCAGAGCCTCCAAAAAAGCCGCACACGATGTAAACAAGGGTAGGAAAGGACGAATTTGTCAATGACCTTCATGAAGTACACAAGGTACTTGTTTTGTATTTTTTTCCAAACTTACAACTTTGAATTTGGGAATCATTTGATTTAATTCTTAAATTTAAATAAAATAATTTTAAAACCATAACGGTAGCCTAAGCAATTGTTGCTAACAAAATCAAAAGGTCATTATTTCCCTTTAAGTTAGCGACGATATCTGCGACGACAGTACTTACAACCTTAGGTCTATGAAGCATCGCCAGGTGTGTAGCTGTTAGAGCATCTGCCTGACTACGTGTTTAAATTTGACTTTAACCTTGAGATCAGGTCAAAATATCGACACTTTTTTTCTGGCGCACGGCAAATTGATCAATCGTCGCAAGCGACACGACGGATAGCCATTTCCGAGACGACATCTGTGACGACAGTATCGGTCAACTTGAGATACAAATATTCGTCGTAGTATAGCCCGTGCAGTGTTCTATCAATTGGACACTTAGCGATGCTTCACAGAGCTATGGTTTTCTTAAAACTGGTCATCACAGACATCGTCGCTAACTTGACATTCTAGGTCTGCATATATTTCCAACCACGGTCCGCCACACAGCCTCGCCACACATGCGCATTGTTATTCCCCAATCGGCCTGTGTGGGTCAGACCAGGACGGAGCGGTGCAGCTTCCGCCTAGTATCGGCCGGCACCGGGCGAGCTGTCAAACCGGTCCGGCCCCGCCTCGGTGCGGGATTCAGCCAGCTATCGTTTTGCCTACCGTGGGAGACCCAGAGCTAGGGAAGATCATTTTGGGACCGACTGTAAATGCCAATTGTTCAAATGTACGATGAAGTTTACCAAATCTCTACAAAATAACGAAATAACATGCGCCACCTTGATTTACAGAAAACTTTGGAAATAGTTTGCTTGGCAGTTTTCTGGAGAAAAAAAAATACACCGCATTGTGATACGAGGGGTTTCTACAACACGATCTAGTCATATATTAATAAGAGGCATAAAATGGCAATACTAGATGAGGTTGCATCTAAGAAACAAATGATGAAAATTGGCGTCCCACAGGGTTCAATTTTTGGTCCTCTTTTATTTATTCTCTATATTAATGACATCAGCAATACAACAGAAATAGGT
>JAXIVJ010019102.1:2500-20895 GCA_036785665.1 Chirona hameri | reverse complement strand
GTCACTAAAACGTCATTATCTCCCAAACTACTTCACTAATTTGAATGACATCAGTTGGGCAAACTATGGGGAGGCAATCTAAAAATGTATCGATTAAAAATTGGGTCTTGACGTCATCAAAATGGGCGGAGCATGCCCTTATAATGAGATCCGATCTAAAAATTGATTGTTTTCCTCACATTCACACCGTCAAACACCCTATCACCCCTAAAAAAAATGTCATCACCCCTGGATTTTTTTTCGGTTGAAACTGCACGAATCGCGCAATCATATTTTCTTGTGCTTGTATGATCAGATCCCTACTTTGGCAGATATGGCCAAAGTAAGGGTCGGCAATCTCAACTTCGGCACGCACAGCAGCCTCAATGATTTAAATGTTGATTCGCCACCTGACTTCATGATCTAAATTGACTTAGCCGGCTGACGACCGATCTAAAAATGTATTCACACTTGTGGTCGTTGCGTCGCGGAATCAATATTTAGATCGTCATTTACAGTGAAATAAGGGCAATTGCCGAATCTGGTCACATTTATTATTCCGATATATTGATGGACAACATATTCTCCAACACTTTTTATTCCCGAGTATGCGTATGTTGCTCCGAATTGGCCTAATGACATAGGCCTCACAGTTTCACACTGCATGTGTGCCCAAATATGGGCATAACAAAGTCTACAAAATGATTGATCTATTTTTGAATCGCCTCTGTAGTTTGCCAAACTGACATTAATTGAGAAAAACGTAAAATGGATGCAACATAAGGTACGGAACGTTTTCACGTCAATATCTATCATAGTTTTCAAGAAATTGAGAAAATCGGGAGGGGCCGCCCCCCCCCCCCCCCCGGGTGCGGGTTAAGGAAGAGGGCATATTTGACCCGTTTAATTGACATATTGGATTGGCGCCCCTCTGGACCATGCCGCCCCTGTTGCCGAGGAAATATGCCGCCCTGGGCCTGAAGCCTTAGAAAATTATGGATCCGCCGCTGCTGGGTGTACCACGGGGTGTACGATGGAGTGGGTCCATGGCACTAAACGACGGCGTTTGGCGCACCGTGGCTTCTTGTATACGGAAGACAAGAGGAGTGGGGACGACAAGATACACATGAGATGCAGCGCCCGAGTGGGTCTGATTGCAAAGGGCGTAGCGTGTATGCTCGCGGGGTCTTTGTGGAGAGCAAGGGACACAATCACGACCCCCAGCAGGGCTGCAGTGGAGCAGTCTGCCGCACGGGCGAAATGAGGAGCGCACCGAGACGACGGCTGAAGCGTCACGCGACAAACAATATTGACACATGACGACAATTGCTGCGCATGACAGCAAAGGCATTCGGCATTCGGCAAAAATAAATTTCGAACATTTCACATATCGATAAAATGACATTTCACATTCGGCAAAAAGGCATTTCGACTTTTTCACTTGTCGACAAAATGACATTTCGGCAAAAAGACATTTCGATCTTTTCACATGTCGCAAAATGACATTCGGCAAAAAGACATTTCGACTTTTTCACATGTCGGCAAAATGACATTCGGCAAAAAGACATTTCGACTTTTTCACATTCGGGGCAAAATCACATTTCAACTTTTGACATGTCGGCAAAAAGACATTTGGACAAAATGAAATGTCGGCAAAAGGCATTCGACAAAAAGGCATTCTCCATTTGCTTTCGGCATATTCACATGTCGTCAAAAAGACATTTCGTCAAGTGTCATTCTACAATATGCATTCGCCAAAATGACATTCGGCAAAATGACATTCGCCAATGTGTTCTGTAGCCCCCTTTAGGTCATATGGAGGCTCCTGGGGCCCAGAAGGCCCCCAGTGAAATTATCCCCCCCCCATATTGGAGGCTGGATCCGCCAGTGGCATGGGTGGGCATATAATCACAACAAGCAGAACGCAAAATATATGTTCCACACCATTGCGTAAAAAAACAATTTTGAGCTCTCAGTAATGCGGTTTGAATGCACTTATTGACGTTTCTTAATTCGCAGTTAACATACGCTAGAGGAGAAGATAAGCCGGACCGTAGTGTGTACTATAGCAACTGCTTTAGGGTGTCCATAGAGTGTGCCAAAAAAACGCAATTGTTGAAAAGTATTGGTGCTCATTGCTCAAGGCTATGTGGTTCTCCGGGACCTGGCGAGTTTAACGGTGTCATTTTTATCCATATTGGAGTTGGTCTAGGGGTTCCTCAAAAGCTTAAAGTTTGGGGTGTATTAATCCATTACGGCAATGAGGGATCACTATCTTCATGGGGCTCCGGTGGACAGTTGCGTCTGTTAGCAGGCATTATTTTTTTTTTTCGCTGAAGCCTAAACAATATTGCACACACAAAAAATAATCCTTCAAAAAAATTTAGAAAAAAAAATTATATAAAATATATAATATAATATTGCCCCCAAAAATATTTTTTAACATTTGCACCCCCCCCCCCCCTCCCCCCCCCCAAAAAAATTATATCATAAATGAATTGCTGATAAATTCTGGTCCCGATAGATTACTTTATAATCAAAATATCGAATCTGAAATGTTGGCTAAAAGTGGAACAGAAATGTGTTCAGCGGTACGAAGAACCGAATTTAAATTGTATAGTAATAATAGTAAATTTGGGCGCAGTTGGACGATATTTGCAGCTATTTATACACTGGCAGTGAGATAATATAGTGAAGACTTAAATATGTTATTTTATTGGTTCACTTTATTTGGATAAGACGAAATACGGTGCTATATTTTCATTATTTTCAGCATTTTTATCTCTTTGGATCGAATTTTCAAGCAAGCAAGTCATAATTTCTGACTGAATTTTCGGTTCGCGCGCCAAGAACCTCGAGACTTCTGAAAGAACTTCTGTACAATGAGATACCGAAAAACAAGTGCCGTAGAAATGGTGAAATTAATTTCAAACCACCTGTGACTTCATGCAATAAGATGTTTTACCAATGCTGACAGCTGAAGTATTGTCTTGCTAATGAGATAGAAAATGCAGTATCGAAGCCACAACGAAACGAAACTCATGCTATCATCGCCCTTCTATACGCTGTGCTGTAATCTGTGAATTTTACACTGTTCCTTGTCATTTCCTTTTCTGTTTCAACCTGTCTGTTGAGCAGCGCAGCGCCCAGCTGGCAGTAGCGCGCCACAGACATGCCATTGTTCTCTATCCGCCTATACGCACTCATAAAACGGGCTCTGAAAGCCATGGGTTACTGTGGATGTTCCCGAATACAATCTGTGTCCAAAGGCTTGAAAATAAGCTTTTGGACACATTTCTGTTCCATTTTTAGCCAACATTTCAGGTTTGATATTTTGATAAAAAGGTAAGCTATCGGGACCATATTTTTTTCAGCAAGCCATTTATTATATAAAAAAAATATATTTGTTTGAAATTTGTCAAAATCTTGATTTTTGAAAATGTAAACAAATATTTTGTTTTGGGGGGGGGGGGGCAATATTCGGGTTAAGCATCAGCGAACACATCAAATCATGCCTGCTAACAGACGCAACTGTCCACCGGAACCCCATGCAGATAGTGATCCCTCATTACCGTAGTGGGTTAATCCACCCCAAACTTTAAGCCTTTTGAGGAACTCCTAGACCAACTCCAATATGGATACAAATGACACCTTTCAACTCGCCGGTCTCGGTGAACCACATTAGTCCTGAGAACCAATACTTTTCAACAAACAAAATAACAACAACAACAAACTATGATAGCTATGAGCAAACAAATAAAAAGCAATCGAAATCTATTAAAAAATGCAACCGCCATTAGTGTCCTCAAATCAATAACTCACGTCAATAGTTTAGGTTCCAGAGGTCACCAAAGGCCAACAAGCTATTTTTTGGCCAAACTGTTTTTCGTAAATAACTTTTTACCTAATAAAGATAAGGTAATAATTTCGACCCCATCATGTTTGTCTCGTCAAGGCGCTTCGAACCATGTCCATGCAGACCAGCTGACAGAAGTCCCTTAGTCGGCCTGAGGGGACCTTCGATAGGCCTGAATGGGCCCTCAGAAGGGCTGAGACTTCAACAGGGGTTTTTCCGACGATTCCGACGACGTCCGACGTTTTTTGCGACCATTTAGGGGCCCTGCAAAATATAGTGGCCTAAATCCGAGGAGATACCATTTCGCGCCCAACAAAAATGGGGAGGGTCCATGGGAGGGGACTTTGGCCGTGGGAGGGGGCACTTTTGGTCGAGGGGGCCGGTTTCTTTGCCCCCATCCGAAAATACGATCCGCCGCCACTGCTTGGGTATCGTTGTTTTCCTTTTCCATGAAAACATGTAACCAAATAAAATTCACACTTTGAGAATGTGTAGGTAAAGTTAATATTTGTCATTGTCAAGGTCATTTAAATTACTATAGCTTGGGATGGCTACTGTGGCCTCAGGTCATATCCAGACTCAAGTAATTTCAGGTACCAATTTTAAATCTGACACCCATTTTGCACCATGCTTAGGTACCTATCCTGGTGCATTTTACGGGTGCTATGAGTAGAGGTCTCACAATTTGTAGCATTTCCAACTAGTCAAGATCAGACTCAGCATGAACTCAGCTACACAAATGTTTGAAAGCGACAGAGAAGGTAAAATTGTGTTTGTCTGTTTTTTACCACTGGCGGATCCAGGGGGTGGGGTGGGGGGCATAGGGGCAAATGACCCCCACAGGAAGATGGCGGGCATTCAATACAAGGATGTCCCCCGCCCGCGTGTTCCTACATTGGCTGTAAGAAGTGATAATTAGAAAGAAGAAAAAATCTCCTTGGTCAATGACTTTGGACCCGACCCCCCCCCCCCCCCTGCTCAACGACTTTTCGCGCTGACGACCCGACTCCACCCGCCCTCCCCCGGTCAACAACTTTTCGCTGATGAAGCAGAGTTAAATTTTTAGCCCCCCCCCCCCCCTCATTCTCGAACCCTAGATCGGCCAGTGACGTTCGGTGGCGTTTGCAGTGAATTAGCGCATGCACTGTAGGCCGGCTGGGATAACGTCGGTCGGCGGCAACGCGGCTGTCGGCCGCTGCCAAGGAATTCGCCCGCAGTGACACTACCCGGCTTTAATAATAAGGCTGCGCGGCTGACCGGCGCGGCCGTGCGGGTGCCAGCGACGGCGGCGGCGGCGGTGGCGCGGAGGACGACCCGCCGTCCGCCGGGCGCACCGTCACTTATCCCCGCTGTCTGTCACCGTCACGTCACCGTCCTGCCTGGCCAGCAGAGTGACGCTTCACTCTCAGCAGGGGCGGATCTAGGATTTGTTTTCGAAGGGGGGCTGACTCAGGGGGCGGCATTTTCGCCGTCGAGGGGGGGGGGGGCGCCATGGGTCTATCGGGGCGCCAAAGGTTAATACAAAAATCTTGGAAAAATGGCAAATTCTCCTACGCTTACTCATTTGCAGTTTGTTTTTCGAGAGAAAAAAGATAGGAAAAATTATAATCGATATACTTTTAAGCACACTCACATGTAGGTATGTCGTCCGTCAGTTGCACGCATTTTTGTCAGTAGCACGTATATTTTGGTGCGATCATGGATGTGCCTAGGTCTGTCACAGATAGGTCACTCACCTCTCTCTGGCCTGCCAAAATATACCCCTTCTCTTTAGCCTGACGAATCCCCTTCCCCCTCCTCTCTCTGTCCTCTCTGACCTGTCGAAATCTGCCTAACTCTCTGGTATGTGTTTATTTACCGACGCATCTACCGGGAACTCCGTCCTGCTGAAACCCACCCTCAGGTGTGGTAAAGTGTTCTGTCCTTATGGGTAAGGTCGGGGACAAAATGCTCCTTCCCAAGTACTCGGGGGTCAAAATGCCAGTAAATATAATTACCTATGGCTATGTCATTCCTGGGAAAATTTACTAAGCGATCATGTCCTTAGAAATACTGATCGTCAAAACCACTTCAGATGTAATATTCACTTAATCATCATATTCATCACGTCAGCATGTATGTAAATTTACTTCTTTTTTTAAATTAGCAGTTGCGTTTCAGCTTTTGATTCTCAATAATTTAGTTTCACCCATATTGCCGACGAAAAAATATATACCAGTTATCTAGTTAGACAATTGTTCCCCCGGGGTTGGGGTCGGGGTGCTTGTGTATTTTCAATGGAGTGAGTCTGAGATCGACTGTCAGAACAGTCGATCTCATTGTTATTTGAGAGTTCTACTATACATAGTAGAAAATCCGGTTAATTCACCATGAACATTCACATTCCAGTTATACCGTGCATCCTGCGCAATTGCGTCGTTTATGGCGAATGGTGGAAGACCCTATACAAAGGTAGAGTCATCCGGCGATTTGACCGAATCTGACTTAGGAATGGTGACGTCATCTGGACGGAGAATCCCTTACCCCTATACAAATCAATAATAACTCGCAATTTTTTAAAGACTATATAGATAATTATACTGGGCCGAATTACAAACATGTCCTGAAAGAGACCGATTTAAGCTCTTTAACTTATCTAAATAACATTTTGCTCCAAGGTCACTCCTATTTTGACAGTGAAGGAGCTCTTATCTTACTCCTTCGCTAATGTTAAAAGGTTGGTTTGGTTTGGTTTGTGGACCAAGCACCGTATCCTCTTGGGACCAAGGTACTAATGGGAACTCTCACCCTGTTCCGAGGGGTATGGGGAGCCGGACAGACTTTTTCAGAGGCCCGCCGAGGGATTGAACCCCGGTCCCCGGCACAGAAGGCAAGTATCTTACCACTGCGGCGAGTTGCTCCCCAAATAATTGCAACTGAAATGTAAGCAACGTGTTATATTGTGTGAAATACGTCAGATATTCATCCAGCAAGGTCACGGCATTGGCGGCCGCTGCGCGGCCGACTTTCGGTCTCAAATACAAGTCCTGCGCTCCACCAGGAAAGGAGGTTTAGTGAAAGCGTGATAGGGTTTAGTGGTCGACCAGATACATATGAGGTCATATGGCAAACTTGGTATCTGACGCATTTCTCCGCCCACGTTGTTTACATTTCAGTTGTAATGGCGGAGTCGTTGCGTGCGGTCGGCTGAGGCGATTGACGGGTGATACAAATTATTATTGTTAGGTAAGTACTGAGAATGTCCCTATTTTGAGTGCAGTTCTGATGAAATTAGACATGTAGAATTATAGTAAAATATTCAATCTACCTATATAAAGGTGTGCAAAGGCGAATATCGCCCAATAATTAGCTATAGATCTTTGTTTTAACCCGCGCCGTGCCGGTGTTCGGCGCCACCTTCGCCGTGCCGGGAGGGGGGGGGGGGGGGGGGTAGATCCCCCTCTAACTCGAAAACTAAAAGGGCTAGAAAGACGCGGAAAAGGGCATTCGAAAGCTCTCGACAAGCACATTCGAAGGTGTCAGATTTTCCAGTTTTAGGACTTCGCTCCAGAAACTCCCAGATATCACAGTAACTATGATAGCTAGGAAGAAACGAGAAAAAAAAACAATGGGAAGTTCAAAAATGCAATCGTTAAAGTGTCCTTAGATTTTAGCTCAGATCAAAAGTTTAGGCACCAGAGCTCATCAAATGTAAAAAGGCTATTTTTTACAGAACAGTTTATCACGAATATCGTTTTACCTAATAAAGACAAGGCAATAATTTTGACGTCATCATGTTTGTCTCGTCAAGGCGCTTCGACTCATATTAGTGGTGACCAGGTTAGGTCAATTTAAAAATGTGACCTCAGGTAAAGGTCAAGTGGTCCTCCAAGTAGGTCATGTTGCATATCGGAAGATGTGCCGTGACGAGACAAACACATTGGTTTCGGTTTCACTTATCTATCGTCATTATGTCAAGAGTTATTGACATAAAACTGTTGGTAATCTCGGATGACCTCGGCTGACCCTGTAGGGGTCACTGAACAAAAATGGCACCTAGTTCATCAAAAATAGCCTATTATAACATTATCCAGAAGGAATTAGACTGCTATCTTGCGTGCGTATCCTTGGAAAAGGAAGCATTTGAATATTTCCCCATTGACTTATAATGGGGAGGTCACGAAATTGACCCGATCTTATGTCGCTGATATACAAAATCCAAGACAAAAGAATTATAGATGTATATGACCTTATGAAATCCTGTAAGTGTAAAACCGATCATTCACAAACTGTGACTGTGGTACGACCACAAGTTCTTTTGGAGCTGGGGTCAAGTGACCTGGTCTGGTGACCTGACCTGAGATGAACCGAGGTATTTTTTTACTTAATGTGGACAATTGATGCCCAAACAACTGTGCCAAAAACAGCGGCGCTGCCCGCCGCCGTTTTCCCGCTATCCGCGAAAAAACCTGAGGGAGGCGTCTAAACACCCCCTCCCCCCCCCCCCCCGGCACGGCGCGGGTTAAAATATAGGGATGATGTGAGCGTGCAGCCAGGTGTTATGGTATTCATGTGAAGTTAAAAAAATACCCCAGCTGAGCTGGGGTCATTTTTGTATGTGCAACTTTTGGTCGGGCCACTCAAAGCACTTTTACCACCCCTGCCCACCCACCCCTGTCTCAGGCCAGTCGAAATCCTCTCATCCCCCTCCTTAGTTTACCTAAATCCACCCTGCCTGCCCCTTGTTGTGGCCTGCCGAAATCCACCCGACCCTCTCCCCGGTCTGCCGAAATGCACGCTGTCTCTGGCCGGCACAAATATATTGAGTCCTCTCTCCGGTCTGTTTCTCCACTTCATCAGCACGATCGACGTAAGAGGCTTCTTGGCTCAGAAGTCAGAGGTGCCTCAGTTTTAAAGACACTATGATCGCAAGGCCTTCTTCCGGCTTTCGAGGCAACTCCGCTTCAATAGTTCGGACCTGTATACCCAAGTACTTTTAACCTGGGGCGTCGTCAACAGGGGGCCTGGAAGCCGGGCCCCGCCAAGATCGCTCCGGCTGGAGTTAGCCCCCCCCCCCCCCCTCCAGTTCACAGGATTTTAACATTAGCCCTATGGGGCTAGCCCACCAAACCTCTGACTGGCCCCACTCAAAATTGTGTGGCTACGCCACTGCTGCATTGGCAGCAATGGCCAATCCGGCTAATGACAGCGCCCCTCTGGCCAGTGACAGCGCCCCTTCGGCTAGTGACGGCGCCTATATGGCCAGTGATGGCACTCCTCCGGCCAGTGACGGCGCCTCTCCGGCTAGTGACCAAGCACCCATTGTCAAACACATTTATTTGATCACTGTCAGCATCACTGTCAGCCACCATGAATACCCTACCGATGCTTTCTGTTTATACATAGACCTGGGCAAGCGGCGTCTGATGGAAGTGGTAGACAATAAGGACGGAGAGGCGCCTCTCGTCCAAATTGCATCGTAGCTACGTCTTTGCGGGGATACCCTTGACTTGGATGACCTGCGTTGGTGGCAGCGGCCTGAGTCAGATGAAGTTAGTGCCCAGGGAGGACCGCGCCGAAGGTTTGTGACACGTAAAGCTTTCGACTTCAAACAAACCTTTGAGCAAATATTGCGCGATCGGATATGGTCCATGCAAACAGCTCTGCTTAGCGAAGGGCGCCAACACCAGCAACACATTCAAACGTAAGGTTTGAACCAAATACAAATATGCGCTCAACTTTGGCTGACAGCATGAGGAATAGCATCACTGCAACTATCACTGACCGTAAGTCCAGGAGCTTCCCCGTCTCGGCATATAAGCTTTTTAGCGGGAAAGTGATTTAGGGCAGCCCCTGCCTCGTCCGGAGTGATATGCTCATTCTACCTCAATTGAAGGAATAGCATCACTGCAACTATTGTTCTTCTTGTCTTCCATGAGTGACACTCAGTGGCGTGCGCAGAAATTCACAAAGGGTCGGCTTCAGGGCCATTACTCGGCCCTTTGTCAGCCTGTGGGCCCTTACGTTCGGTCTGAGGGGCATTTGGTTAGCATGAGGGCCACGGTCGGGTTTAGGGGATCCTCCGGCGCCCCGAAGGGTAACTTGGTCGGCCTGATGGGACCACAGCCAACCTGAGCGGTGCTCGGTCGGCTTGAGAGGGCCTCCGGCCTCGATCGGCCTGAAGGAGAACTCGGTCGGATTGAGCGGGTTCCCTGTCGGCCCTCGTTCGGCATGAGGGGCCCTTAGATGGTTTAAGGCCCCTTCAGATATTTATAGGCCTGACAGAACCATTGACATGCCTGGGCGGGCCCCAGTCTGGTCTGAGAAGGTGATTGTCGAGGCCTGAGAGGGCCGTACCTCCGGCCGTCACTGGCCGGAGGGGCGCCGTCAGTGGCTGGAGGGGCGCAGTCACTGGCCAGAGGGGCGCCGTCACTAGCCAGAGGGGCGCCGTCACTAGCCAGAGGGGCGCCGTCACTGGCCAGAGGGGCGCCGTCACTGGCCATAGGGGTGCGTCACTGGCCAGAGGGGCGCCGTCACTAGCCAGAGGGGCGCCGTCATTAGCAGGAGGGGCGCCGACACTGGCCAGAGGAGCGCCAACACTAGCCAGATGGGCGCCGTCACTGGCCAGAGGGGCGCCGTCACTGGCCAGAGGGGCACCGTCACTGGCCAGAGGGGCGCCGTCACTAGCCAGAGGGGCGCCGTCACTGGCCAGAGGGGCGCCGTCACTGGCCGGAGGGGCGCCGTCATTAGCAGGAGGGGCGCCGACACTAGCCAGAGGGGCGCAGTCACTGGCCTGAGGGGACGCCGTCACTGGCCAGAGGGGCGCCGTCACCGGCCAGAGGGGCGCAGTCACCGGCCAGAGGGGCGCCGTCACCGGCCAGAGGGGCGCCGTCACCGGCCAGAGGGGCGCCGTCACTGGTTAGACAGGCGCCGTCACTGGCCAGAGGGGCGCCGTCACTGGTCAGAGGGGCCTATTTCCGCGCCTTCGGCGCAGAAATTGGTCTGCTTACGAGACCCTTCCGCGCCTTCGGCGCGGGGGGGGGGGGGGGCGCCCCGCCGCCCCCCTGTATCCGCCCCTGAGTCTCAGTGATGTGTCACATCATACTGTAACGTGACCGTCACTCGACGTGTCATCTGATGTGTGAAGGAGAACGGGTCGTTACATCACAGCTAGCCGTGATTATCGCATCATCACAAGCACAACTGTGACTATAATGTCACCGGACAGCTGACTGGCAGTTGTGTGACTGTACACTGTCTCACAGGTGTGTCAATCGGACGGGCACTCAGTCCTGCGCCAATACGGTAAGGTCACGCCGTGGCCACTAGGCCGTTTACACGCCGTTCGTTCCAAACGAGGCAGTCTGTACTCGACATATACCGCCGGTCTCGTTGCGCCACAGTCCAGGAGTAATGTGAGGCCCGATGGCCGCGACCACGCCGTTCACCAGGGATAATGTCAGCTCATGATTCCGCTGACTGTCTCGCGCCAAACTTAGCCGCGCCGTGGGAAACTTCTGCTGAACTCGTGTCTGACTGGACTGAGCTGGCTGTCTGGGCGTCCTGCGTCCCTCGTCACTGCTCTCCGTCTTACCATTCACTGCCCCCCCCCCCCCCTCTCCCTCTCCCCCTCCCCGCTGGCGGCGGATTGGACACGGTGACACGTCGGTGTCGAGCGTGGCGTAGTCGTGGGTTGTCTACACCCACCAGGCTACGCTCTGCAGTGCGGACGGCGGGCCCCGACAGCGCGGCGGCGGCGGCGCGGCGGCGCGGCATGGTGCTCCCTGGCAAACACTGGGTCAGCCGGGTTCCAGGAACGGCTGGCCCCCGGCTGATATGCTGGCTGGAGCATCTGCGGAAATATTCAGCGGAATTCATACGAAATATGCTGGAATACGTGTCGTTTCGGCTTCGTATACGCTGCAAACTGCAGATGATCTACTACAATGAGCAGAGGCCATCTTCTTAGGGCTTGGAGTCGAGATTAGTACATTTGTGGGGTCGATAAGTGATGTGCCTCGTAATCTGCGTTACTAAAGCTCTTCAGCATCGCAAGACGAATATTCGTGACAAATTGATTCCTCTTCATATCATCTCTTGGTCTATTCTTCAAGTTATAATTAAATTAATTATAATATAATATTCAAATCAAATATATTTGCATGCGTCAAATGCGTAAGGATGTCTACAAAAATGCGATGCAAAACTAGTTTTTGAATTGTTAGCGAAGCTTTTGAAGTCGACTCTACTCATGCATCGCTGTGGCCGAAACATTAGTTTTGGAAAGAGATGTATCATGGCACGCACGGAGCCGGATCATTTGTTCATAAGTTTATAGTACATAGGTTTTGTTTTTAGATTCGTGTTTTGCACGTTGAGAATACTAAGAAGAGAAATAACATGCGTGCGAAAGTAGCTCAATTATTGTCTTTTTTTGCTAACTTTAACTACCGTTGGCAATGCTTATATTATTGAGATGATTAAGGCGGTGATAGACAGGGGCGTCGCTACCGGGGGTCCGGGTGCCCCGTACCCCCCCCCCCCCACACACACACACGCACACTTTTGAGCGGGCGCCGAAGGCGCCCCCTCAAAAAGTGGGTCTGTTCTGTGTTTTAAGAGGGCGCCGGAAGCGCCCTCTAAACGGGGAAAACAAACAAGGAAAAACTAAAAACAGACACTAAAAATGTCCGCCAGCCAGTGGTGTACGGTGATTCAGGGCATGAACTGATCCTTTGGACCCGAGGCGCCCATGCAAAGTTGCCGTCCCTCCGATCAGTGACGGCGCCCCTCCGGCCAGTGACGGCGCCACTCCAGCCAGTGAGGACCGCTCCCCGGCCAGTGACGGCGCTCTTGCGGCCAGTGACGCCGCCCCGGCCAGTGAGGGCGCCCCCTGCCGTAGACGGTGCGTCTACGGTCCGTGACAGCGCCCCTCCGGCCAACGACGGCGCCCCTCCGATCAGTGACGGCGCCCCTCCGGCCAGTGAAGACACCCCTCCTGCCAGTGACGCCGCCCCTCCGGGCAGTGGCCATGACCATCCGGCGAGTGATGGTGCCCCTCCGGCCAGTGATGGTGCCCCTCCGGCCAGTGACGGCGTCCCTCCGGTCAGTGACCGCGCCCCTCCGGCGAGTGACGGCGCCCCTCCGACCAGTGACGGCGTCCCTCCGGACAGTGACGGCGCCTCTCCCGCCAGTGACCGCGCCTCTCCGGCGAGTTACGGCGCCCCTCCGACTAGTGACTGCCTCTCTCCGGCCCGTGACGGCGCCCCTGCGGCCAGTGACGGCGGCCCTCCGGCTAGTGACGAGGGGGGGGGGGCGCCTCTCCTTCCGCACGGTGCGGAATCTCCTTCCGCACGGTACGGAAGGAGAGGCTTGCACAATTTTCGTCAATATTGGTGGCACCCATGTCGATCGGGTGGCGTCCCTCAAGGCAATGACCTGGTCCTTTGTGAATTTCTTCGCACGCCACTGCCGCCAGCATGTGTTTGCGCCCCTATGCCAATGAGGGCCCAAGCTCATGTGCGCCCCTCTCCTAAAATGTGCCCTTCATAACAGGTGTGATGGCGGGAAGATGCCTTCCGAGGGCGGCATAAAGCGCTCTGAGGGCGGCAAGATGCCTTCCTAGGGCGGCAAGATGTCTTCCGAGGGTGTCAAGATGTCTTCAAGATGTCATTCTAAGGGCGGCATAATACCTTCTGAGGGCGTCAGAATGCCTTCTGAGGGCGATAAGACGTCTTCTGAGGGCGGCATAATGCGCTCTGATGGCGGGAAAAGGCCTTCGGAGGGCGGCACGATGCCTACCAAGGGCGACATAATGCGTTCTGAGGGCGGCACAATGCACTCTGAGGGCGGCAATATGTTCCGAAGGCGGCATGGTACCTTTCAAGGGCGGCATAATGCACTCTGATGGCGGCAGAATGGCGTCCGATGGAGGCAAGATGCCTTCCGAGGGCGGCATAAAGCGCTCTGAGGGCGGTAAAATGTTTTCCGAGGGCGGCAAGATGTCTTCCGAGGGCGGCATGATGCCTTCCGAGGGCGGCATGATGCCTTCCGAGATCGGCAAGATGTCTTCCGAGGCCTTCCGATGGCGGCAAGACGTCTTCTGAGGGCGGCATAATGCGCTCTGGGGGCGCCAAGATGCCTTCCAACTTCCAAGGACGGCATGGTGCCTTTCGAGGGCGGCAATATGTCTTTCGAGGGCGGGATGATGCCTTCCAAGGGCGACGAGATACCTTCCGGGGGCGGCATAATGCGTTGTGACTGTGCAGTCGGCGCCCCTGCATTCCTCGCGGGAGAAGGGGCGCCCCTGCGAGTGCAGGTATCGCCCCTCAAGTCGTGCACCCCTTTGTATCGGAAATGAGGCCCCTTTTGGACTGGAGATGACGATCCCAACAGCTGTATCCCCCTCCCGAAATGTGCTTTCTGGTTGTGCGCCTGGGCCGATCCCTTTGGTTATTCACCACTGTACCTGTCATGATGCACCGAAGCGATCGGTACCATTCTTATGTCTGTGCGATTTACCGTTTGCAAGTTATTGACTGATGTTTCCTTTCCTTCCTTGATAAGCTTTCCTTTAATTATTTTCTTCATTGTGAATTTTGTTTACTACCCAAACCTTCAGTGCTGTGAATATGTGGAGTGGAATGCATCGAGTGGTAGTCGATATGATCCGTTAACTCGCGCCCCGCTGGGGTCGACAGCCGAACGCGCCCCGCTGGGGGGTAAATTTTACCCCCCCCCCTCGTATCTTCCGAACTAATGACCGCAGTAGGACGCACAAGACGGCGATCGAAAGCTCTCAAGGAGACGAATATATTGCATACCCGAAATTCTTAAAAGAAGGTCATATGGCAGATCAAATCAGGTCAAAGGTCAAAATTGATGAATTCGAGTTTTTGGGCCATTTTTTCCATCCAAAGCCTTAGATTGCGACTATTATCGCATATGGTGCTCTCAAAGGTATAATGTAATGCATCTCCCGTATAAGCGAAAGTGAACTTGTAAGCAAAGGTCAAGGTCAATGTCAGGTCACAAAATGTCACAGGTCTACGAAAGTCATGTGATACATGTTGTATGGGTTATTTTACACGTAAAATTCGATAGTAGCAGTCATTTTCACAACCTGACCCCATATAATGGCCCTCAGGTCAAGGTCAGGTCCTAACAAGGACAACATTTGAAATTGATTAATATAAATACAGAAGGAATGTGTCTAGACCAGCTTTGTCTAAGAAATACAGTGGTGGTATTTATAAGTCTGTATCTTGTCAATAAAAGCCAAAAAATGTAGCTTGACAAAATGACGTCATGAGTTACTGATGCAGCAGTTATTATTGATGTCTAAAAAAAAACATTTCATAGAAACATCTTAGTACATTATGCAATCCAACCAATCAATACTGATCATATGACAGGCTCAAACGACGTCGCGTCACATCACATCGCCCCCTTGCGTCGCATCACATCGCACTCTTCTTGGCGGCGTGAAAGGGTATATATGCCGAGGCATTCTTCACTTGGGCCGTCGTGGTCTCCTTCACGGCCGTGTCGTTGAAGAGGAGCCAACTGCCCGTCGGCTGGTTAAAGCCAGAAGGCAGTGTAGTGGCCAGAGCGCTGACTGCCGTGGTGCTCCACCACCCCGTACAGATCGTACACTAGCCCGTGTGTGTCGTGGTGCGGTCCGATCACAAGCTGACCCAGGTCGAGGCCGTTCATGGGGAAGGAAACGTGCGTATACATCTTGCGCGCGGTGTCTTCCGCGAAGCTGAAGCGCTTCAGGTGCAGGATGACGACTGATGGAAGTCGCCAGAGGTCAAGCTTCTTGTAAACGTCATGGCGACAGCGGCACTGGGGACAGGTTCAGTCGCTTATGAGGTCGCCACGGACGTACTGCTCCAAGCAGTTGTGCAGGCTACTGCGGCCCACCTCCGCTGGCACTAGCGGCAGTGACAGCAGCGAAAATGACTCGAATGTGGCCGACTCGAAGCCACAGGCTGCGCAGATCAGTGTAGATTTCTGCAGGCCGTGGATCAGCCGTGAAACGATCGAGTCGTTGGCGCGCCGAAACTGTCTCCAGACGCAATCAGCCGCCTCGAAAGCAGGCAGGTCGTCAACGGGCGGCACATAAGCCGGCACCGTCAACGCCGCCACATTCAGGGCATCGTGAAGCCAGTCCAGCAGCAGGATACTGAACTCGTGCGCGTCCTGCATGCGCATGCCACCATAGTCACCCTGACGCGCACTTACCACGGCCCGGAACCGGTGTGAGAGATGAAGCTGAACTTCTGCGACCATACGACGTCCTCAGTTGTGCAACCTCCTCGGCGACGCTGCCGCGGTTCTCCGAGCTTCTGTTCAGATCATCACGGAAAAGCCCGCTGACGAAGTAGTTCACAAGTTTCTCTGTGTGAACCAGAACCTGTAACACAGCGTTCATATAGCAGGTGTTGTCGAGGTTCTTCAGACCAGTGGCACGGGCTCGACACGACCGTAACATCGGTGATCGCTGCTGCGGCTGCGGCTGCTGCGGTGGCGGCTGCTGCGGTGGCGGCTGCTGCGGCTGCGGCTGTGGCTGCGGCCGCTGCGGTGGCGGCTGCTGCGGTGGCGGCTGCTGCGATGGCGGCTGCTGCGGTGACGGCTGCTGCGGTGACGGCTGCTGCGGTGGCGGCTGCTGCGGTGGCGGCTGCTGCGGTGGCGGCTGCTGCGATGGCGGCTGCTGCGGTGGCGGCTGCTGCGATGGCGGCTGCTGCGGTGGCGGCTGCTGCGATGGCGGCTGCTGCGGTGGCGGCTGCTGCGATGGCGGCTGCTGCGATGGCGGCTGCTGCGGTGGCGGCTGCTGCGATGGCGGCTGCTGCGGTGGCGGCTGCTGCGGCTGCGGCTGCTGCGGTGGCGGCTGCTGCGGAGGCGGCTGCTGCGGTGGCGGCTGCTGCGGTGGCGGCTGCTGCGATGGCGGCTGCTGCGGTGGCGGCTGCTGCGATGGCGGCTGCTGCGGTGGCGGCTGCTGCGATGGCGGCTGCTGCGATGGCGGCTGCTGCGGTGGCGGCTGCTGCGATGGCGGCTGCTGCGATGACGGCTGCTGCGGTGGCGGCTGCTGCGATGGCGGCTGCTGCGATGGTGGCTGCTGCGGTGGCGGCTGCTGCGGTGACGGCTGCTGCGATGACGGCTGCTGCGGTGGCGGCTGTTGCGATGGCGGCTGCTGCGATGGCGGCTGCTGCGGTGGCGGCTGCTGCGATGGCGGCTGCTGCGGTGGCGGCTGCTGCGGCTGCGGCTGCTGCGATGACGGCTGCTGCGGTGGCGGCTGCTGCGGTGGCGGCTGCTGCGGTGGCGGCTGCTGCGATGGCGGCTGCTGCGATGGCGGCTGCTGCGGTGGCGGCTGCTGCGATGGCGGCTGCTGCGATGACGGCTGCTGCGGTGGCGGCTGCTGCGATGGCGGCTGCTGCGATGGCGGCTGCTGCGGTGGCGGCTGCTGCGATGGCGGCTGCTGCGGTGGCGGCTGCTGCGGCTGCGGCTGCTGCGGTGGCGGCTGCTGCGGTGACGGCTGCTGCGGTGGCGGCTGTTGCGGTGGCGGCTGCTGCGGTGACGGCTGCTGCGGTGACGGCTGCTGCGGTAGCGGCTGCTGCGGTGACGGCTGCTGCGATGGCGGCTGCTGTGGTGGCGGCTGCTGCGGCTGCGGCTGCGGCTGCTGCGATGGCGGCTGCTGCGGTGGCGGCTGCTGTGGTGGCGGCTGCTGCGGCTGCGGCTGCGGCTGCTGCGGTGGCGGGTGCTGCGATGGCGGTTGTTGCGGAGGCTGCTGCTGCGGTGGCGGCTGCTGCGTTACTTACTTATACTTAGGGAGCCATAAGTTAGTAAAAAATACAGATATTACTTTGAAATTTGGTTTGGGTATCGTCCATTTGCAAATTTGGTTTGGGTATCGTCCATAGTTACCATAGTAACATATATTCCGGTTTGTTGAATATCTTAAAAAAAGGATTTTGTGGAGAAAAAAAATAAGTTTGTATATTTTTGTGTGTCAAAAACCAAAAAAATCGCACATCCGAGATAGCCATTTTTAAGAGAATGTCATTTATGTTCGTTTTTACGTTTTTGTTTTGCAATTTGCATAAAAACTTGATTTTCTACTCATAGTTTTCAAGTTATTGAGAACATCCGGGAGGGGGGGGGGGGTCTACCCTCCCCCAGCGGAGCGCGGGCTAATTCAACTAGTCGCTCATTAGTCAGGAATATGTGCCATGTCGATGTGCAATGCGCAGTCCTTGCATGAGCGTGCCGCTGTGCGAGTGTATGTTTGAAGTTGTCAAAGCTGTATTTTTTCCATTTAAAAAGAAAAGAAAAAAGAATTGCCCGCTGCGTAACGTCGACATTTATGTCTTGATTCGTCGATATAATTCGTCTATATGTAATTATAACTCGTCGATGTATGTTTCACCACCATTGACCGGGCATTGCAAATGTCTTCCCATCAGCAATAACGCCGTTTCGCGACGCTTTGAAAACTTGTTCTGGCATGAAACCCATGCTCCCAATATGGAAGGATTGGTAGTAAGTTCACTTGCTCTTTTTATGTGAAAGAGGTGCCGGA
>JAXIVJ010019101.1:0-20896 GCA_036785665.1 Chirona hameri | reverse complement strand
GAACGAGCGAGCGCGAAAAAAATGTATGGTGAATTTCGACTCTATCGGGCAAGTAGTTTATGAGATACAAAAAGGGTGCGCACGTTCGCACATGCAGAAGCACCCCACCCCTGACTTGTGGGAAAGTGGCGGCTGAGACGTCCCTAACCACGCACAAAATTTTAACACAATCGGCTCAGTCGTGCCTGATATACATATAATAGGGGTGTGCACGTGCGCACGTGCAGAGGTGCCACATCCCTGACTTGTGGGAAAGCGGCGGCTGAAGGGTCCCTAACCACACACCAAATTTGAACATAATCGGCTCAGCCGTTCCTGAGATATAGAATGGGGGTGTGCACGTGCGCACGTGCACAGGCACCCCGCCAATAACATGTTGTAAAGTGGCGGCTGAGGGGTCCCTAACCACACACCAAATGTGAACACAATCTGCTCAGCCGTTGCGGAGTTATTGCGGGGAAACACCTTCCAACACCCCTCACGCGGCACGCGCCACGCGCAGTGGTAGTCACCCACGTGAGCCGGCACTGGTCTCAAACAGAGTAGGTTGGATGGGGCTGCTCAGCAAAGAAGCCCGCTTGTCAATCGGACGTGCGGTTGCAGAGATATTAGCTTGTCAAAAGCGTCGCCACGGGCCGGGTCGGGCCGCTCATATTCAGATTTTTCCCATATTCCACGGAAAGACGAGCGAGGGCTTCGCGATCGCTCGTAATAATTAATACCATTAAGGCGCCGTAGTTGGCGATGAACGAGCGAGCGCGAAATAAATGTATGGTGAATTTCAAGCCGATCGGGCAAGTAGTTCCTGAGATACAAAAAAGGTGCGCACGTGCGCACGTGCAGAGGCACTCCACACATGACTTGTGGGTAAGCGGCGGCGGAGGGGTCCCTAACCATACACCAAATTTGAACACAATCGGCTCAGCCATTCCTGAGACATAGAATAGGGGTGTGCACGTGCGCACGTGCAGAGGCACCCCATACCTGACTTGTGGGAAACTGGCGGTTGAGAGGTCCCTAAACACACACCAAATTTGAACACAATCGGCTCAGCAATTCCTGAGATATAGAATAGGGGTGAGCACGTGCGCACGTGCAGAGGCACTCCACCCCTGACTTGTGGAAAGGTAACGGCTGAGATGTCCCTAACCACACACCAAATTAGAACGCAATCGGTTCAGCCGTTCCTGAGATATAAAATAGGGGTGTGCACGTGCGTACGTGCAGAGGCACCCCACCCCTGACTTGTGGAAAATTGGCGACTGTGGGGTCCCTAACCACACACCAAATTTGCACACAATCGGCTCAGCCGTTGCCGAGTTTTTTGCGATAAAACACTTTTCAACACCCCTCACGCGGCACGCGCCACGCGCAGTGGTAGTCACCCACATGAGTCGGCACTGATCTCAAACAGGGTAGATTGGATGTGGCTGCCCAGCAAAGAAGTCAGCTTGTCAATCGGACGTGTGGTTGCAGAGATATGAGCTTCTCAAAAGCGTCGCCACGGGCCGGGCCGCTCATATTCAGATTTTTCCCATATACCACGTAAAGACGAGCGAGCGCTTCGTGCTCGCTCGTAATAAAGATTGACATATAAAAAAGACAAAAGATTTTGGTAAGATTGGGCCATAAGATTGGGCCCAATCTTACCAAATGCCGTCAATGCGTAAGTACGGCATGCCGTGAATGGAGTGTTCAGAATGCCGCACTTAGGGAACCACGTCGTTTGGTTTGTCCATGCTCATTGTCGAAATAGGTCGGTCGGGAGAACGGTAGACTGAAGATGTCCCCGGTTCGATCCCGGGTTCCAGAAGTTTTGCAAGCCGTCGCACCAATATGCCGTACTATTGCATTGGTTGTTGCGATCACGGCGCTTATTGCCGTGATCGCTTATTAGCACTTATGACAATGTCTGTTGCTCATTGTCAATAAATAAACAAATAAACAAACAAACTTGGTAAGATTGGGCCGTGTGCTCAATCTTACCTAGTGCCGTGATCGCACCCAATCTTACCAATGCCGTATAGTACGACATATCGGTGCGCCGGCCTGCAAAACTTCTGGAACCCGGGGTCGAACCGGGGCTGTATCATCAGCCTAGTGTTCTCCCGACTCAGCAGGGCATATTTTAAGGATTTTCCACTGCCGTCCCAAAATGAGAAAAGGATCGGAAAGGGCACCCTAGGCAGGCTGAAAAGGGCACTTTGTGCCAGTGGAAAATTTAGGTTTCAAGGGGGGGGGGGATTTCACTCCGCAAAGGTAGTCACAAGCAGTCACAAGAAGTATTTATAAATTTGTCAAGGGGGTCCAAGCCCTCAAGAGCGCACCATAACCCCACATGAGGGCGCCGTCAGCGAAAAGTTGTGGAACGGGCGGAGGGGGGCGTTATCGGAAAGTTGTTGAGCAGGGGCGGAGGGTTATAATGATTGTGGATTATCAATAATCTACATAATTGCAGAAAAGTTGATTTAGGGGCTAAAACTATAAAAAAAATATGTTAAATAAAAAAAACTCATCAGAGTTCGCTTTCTTGTGCATTTAGTACCTACCTCCTTTGAAACACATTTCCCTCTGAAAATGCTTAGATTTCAATAAAAGTAGGAAATGTGCTAATTTTCGGCCGATTTTGGTCACAATAGGGATCATGGCCTTGATTATCCCATATAATCCACCTTTGGAATCTTATTTCAATAGACGGATTCTACAGATGGTTTAGGGGATCCCCTAAATGCCGCCAGTGCAGGGGAAGGGGTGATGCCACCCTTCGGTTTTTCGTAAACCACTATTTGTCATTCGATTTGGACAAAACTTTCAGTGAACAATTTGAACAATTTGACACGTTCCCCATACATTTTGAAATCCTCTGACCCATGACGTATGCCATGTTTATAGAGTTTAGGGGACATACATACGACATACATACGTTTCATGACATACGAATTCAATGTACCGCCACACTGATCGTAATTTGTGCATTTCCGACTCGTCGTTTTTCAGGAGCAAGCAGGGGCGGCAGATTGCGGGGGGCAGCAGGGGCGGATCCAGGGGGGGGGCAAAGGGGCCATGCCCCCCCCCCAAAGGTCCCGATACTATGGTCTCAAACAGGGTAGATTGCGCCCCCCCCCCCCCAAAAAAAAAACTGTCGGACGTACAGTCGTAAAAATTGTCTTTGCTGCAGTCAAAATCCAGCTATCCACAATTAAAAACTTGAAAATTTCTCGCCGCTTCGCGGCATGACACAATACGCAATGCCTTATACAAATTTGGAAAATGGGAAAATGAATTAATTAACCCTATTAGTGGCAGTGAGGGCGGATTCCGCCCCCCCCCCCCCCCCCCCCCTCCTCTTATGTTTTTTTTTTCTCGCAGATATCTCCCGAACGGCTGAGAGTATACCCATGCAATTTGGGACTTTTCCTAGAATTAAATTCCACATATGGAGTCAAAAATTTGAGTTCCTTACTTTAACAAGGGCGGTTCCAGGGCCCGGTTTTTGGAGTTTTTTTTTGGTGACATTTGGTGATAATACGGAGATGCGAACCTCACGGCTTCTTCCTAACTGCCTGAAGTATAAAGGAGTTACATAAGTTTACGGTGATTGAAACAAGTGAAAATTAGTTGATTTAGTGAACTATAATACCTATTGCACGGCAGAGGCGGTTTCAGGGCAGAGGCGGTCATAGCGCATCATTCCATTTATCGAAAGAAAAAAATGAAAAAAGGTGGTTTTATAAAGCATTTATTTTACCCCAAAATTTAGTGACCTGAAAACGCATATGATTTTTGAATTTTCAAAACTCACCAACATATACCAATCCCCAATTCAAGCTCTATCGATCCTCATTAGTTGCGTTAAAATCGGTTAATAAACATGACAGCTGTGTTGGATCACAAATACCTCTAATATTTTTTAGTTTTTGCCCCCCCCCCCCTGTTGCCCACCCATCAACAATTTCGGATTTTTTTTTATTTCTTAGAGATGAAGATCGTGTTAAGGGGAATCAAACGCCGTTTCATTTTTGAAAATCGGACGGGTAGATCTCGAGATCTTCGGGGGGAGGGGCGGAATCCGCCCCCCCCCCTGCCACTAATAGGGGTAGCCAGGAGCCTGCCACTAATAGGGTTAACCCGGTATTTACTGGCGTCTCAGCAGGACGCCATTGACTGGGGGGGGGGACGTTAAAGATAAGATAACCAGGGGGCTGGTTATCTTCCGAACCAATGATCGCAGCGAGACGCACAAGGCGTCAATTGAAAGCGCTCAATGAGACAAATCTAAAGCATGCTAAAAAATGTCAAAGTGAGGTTAACTGGCAGGTCACGGTCAGGTCAAATGTCAAAATCGGCGTATTTGAGTTTATGGGCCATACTTTTCATCCAAAGCCTTCGATTGCGACCAGTTTCACCCAAAGTGCTGATAAAGGTACCTGAGGGCGACGCCTTGGGGATGTCGCGGACCGAAGGTTGTTTTTAAAATGTGTGCTCGAGATCTTGAAAGTGGAGGACCCTTTTCAAAACAACAGCACGTGCGTCCTTGTGACCCACACATCGTCTCACGTGGTCATACCAAGCACTGTCACAGAATAAACTTAACAACCACCCGTGAAACATTGTGTGACCCGACTGGGATTCGAGCACACGATCCTTCCATTAGTGAGTCTCTTTCTCAAAGGACTCTTATGTTATCCCAACCACACTTGAAACTAAGTTATCCGGTGTGATATGGCAATCAGGAGCTCGATAAATTGGGTTTTGCGAAATGTTCTGAAATTTTAAAGAAACACAAAAATCTCCATAAAGGAGGACCCCGGGAAAAACAACTATGTCACGTGCAGATTGCCCGTCGACCACTTACTCGTGTTGCACAACGGCAATGGTCGCCCATTGTAACAACAGGTCGCTGTGGACTGCACCTATCCGGCTATGGGCAAAATGCATCATCCTTGAAAATATCCCAAATGGAGGAGCCCTGGTGATACGAAACCAGCATGTGCGCGGCTGATCCCCTCCCACTTACCATCCTGGAGCTACCTATACCCGTTTCGGAGCACTGCAATCCCCCAGGGTCACTGCAGGGCTGACCAAGTGGCCCAATGTCGAAAAATCGGGGTTCGCGGACATATTCAAGGTCACGTGGCACGTGAATTCGAATTTGCCCAGGGTAGGCACCACCACCGGCATGTGGGTATCCACCAATAGCTGCCATTCAGAAAAATTAGAGAGAAAATTTATCGAGCCGTTTTCCAGGGCATCAACTTTGCCCGATCTCGGACACGAATCGGAAAACAAAGCCCGGAGAATGGCTCAGGTTGTTTTTCTAAAGAAAAACACAATTCTAAAGAATAGTGTTATTTTCAATATAGAACAACAACCTTCGGTTATGATACATATCCCGCATGAGCTAAAGTGAGATTGGTGGCTAAGGTCAAGGTCAAGATCAGGTCACAAAAGGTCACTATGCTCAAAATATCTACGAAGTCATTCAACACATGCTTTATGAGTTATTTTCCACGTATAATTCGATAGTGATAGTCATTTTATAACCGCCCCTCGAAGATTTCAAAAACCATGCAACGTAGCGACAAACAGAATAAGAAAAATGTTAGATAGCTCGAAACTAGGTCTAATGAAAGTGATCAAGTAATTTTTAGGTAAGGAATATTTTGAGGTCACCAGAGGTCAACAAAGGTAAAATGTCGGCCATATATGGGTGCCTACCAACAACCGTCTATATCTCGAGAACAAAAAGAGATAGCGACTCGCGAGAAGAAAAAAAACGCCCGAAAGAGAATTGAATTTACTGTCACTCAAGCTTCATCAGATTTGATACCAGGTCAATATTTAGCTCAGTGGAGGCCATCAAACTTGAAACATTCTAAAAATCGCGGATTGTTTTTAGGGAATAACTTTTGACATACGCATGATAAAGTGATATCTACAATTTTCACAATTGTGTTTCTCCGTCGAAACGCATTGAATGGTATATCAGATGACCATGACCTGTAAGGTCATATCTGAAAATTGACCTTACCTGTGCTCATGTCAAGGTCAGGTCAAGTTCAAATTTTACATCAATCAACGCGTCTCGACGAGCCAAACACAATGTTGAGAACCCCATTACTCTGTCTTGATTTGGCAAAGAGTTATTGAAGGAAAACCACGCGTGACCACGGAGTTACCTGAGTTAACCTCATAGAGGGCACAGAACAAAAATGTGACATGGGACTTTGCATTTGGAAAAATATTGGAGTATCTGGTGAAAACTGGTCAATTTTAAGCATTTTCTGTGGATTTGTGTTTTCATTTTTCTCCATTTACTTATAATGGGAGGTCACACGATCAATCTGACCTTAGGTCATCGATATGACAAATTCGAGATAAACGAATTATAGGCACTTAAGGCTAATTAAATCTTGTGAGTTTCAAACCGCTCAGTCAACCACTGTGGCTTTGGCACGACCACATACCTTCAAAAACTTGCTTGGAGGTGGGGTCACTAAACGTGACCTGATGACCTGACCTGAGATGACTCGAAATACAAAAAAAAAATGCACACAATGTGGGTGATTGATGCCCAAACCAGCCACGCCAAGTTTGCGCCGCCGTTTTTCGAATATTTACGAAAACCGTAGGGGGCGGATATCCCCCCCCCCCCACGTCAGTGTGCGTGTTACTGCTTCACATCAGGTGCGAGAAGGAGTCAGTTGCCGTAAATTCTGTTGTATGAGACTACAACTTATAAGTCAATCTATGAATATGTTGAAGGTTCTGTTCAACATGTGCCTGTCCGACGTTTTTTAGCGACCATTTAGGGACCGTGCAAAATATAGTGGCCTAAATCCGAGGAGATACCTACCATTTCGTGCCATTCTTTTGTTAGGGGGGACTTTGGCCGAAGGACCCCTGGGGATGCCGTGCCCCCCCCCCCCCCCCCTCGCCGAAGGTCTGGCTGCGCCCCTGCGGGGAGGGGCATGTCAGGGGCAGAATGGCGGGATTTCAAGCGCGACTTCAAATTACGTCCAATTGAATGTAAGTTCACTGTATTTATGTATCATAAATGCATAGTGTGTTCTATTGGCTATTATTTACGAGCCAGAACGACTACATGTAAGCAGTAGTTTTCTATATATAAAAGATACAAACCCTTGCAAAAAGGCGTTTGCCCCATGTCCGGGTAAAACGCACCCAATATACAATGACATATAAGGTGAGAGCGGTAAAACTCCTTTACCCTCGCCGCTATTTCAAAATTGTAAAAAGAAGAGAAACATGTTTACAGTTCGAAACAGTTCGTTCGTTACACTTCGTTTTTCTGTGTTCGAAAGTTTCCACTGGGCCGTCGCTCGGAAAGTGGGAGGAGCTTGTTTGCTCTCCGAACCCCGCTTTAGCCAAGCTAAGTAGCTGTTGGATAGCTCTGTTGTTTTGTGTATTTTTTGAGGAACCACACTATATTTAGATATAAGGATTAGATATTTAGTTTTGTGGATCGTTTAGGTATTATTTTTAAGCATTCATAGTTAGCTGTTACCTCTTACTTGCTTTTTAAAGGACTTTTCATTCTAGCTTGTGTGCGCCAAAATTGTCTTAGTCTTATTTTTGTGTTATTAGTTGCAGGGTTGGATAAGTAGATATTTTAGAAAATTGGGGATAATTAAGGTGTATTTAGTATTCAGTTTATTTAAGGATTAGATATTTAGTCTAGTATTAGGTGCACTCATAGCTGATTTGTGTCACTAGCTTTACCTAGATCTAGTTAAGGTTTAGAAGAAGAAAAAACAAACAAACAAAAACAAAAAAAGTTAAGTTAAGTTAGTAAAGTATTGAAAAGTGCATAGTACCTAAGTTATATACCTAAGTTACTAGTGTATTCAAATGAGCATGACTAGGATGCAGGCGAAGGTAGCAGAGCTAGAGGCCCTCCAGGCTAGAGTAGCGGAGCTTGAGGCGCAGTTAAGTAAGTGTAGGTGTAGAGATGACCCGCAGGAGGGTGTAGCTCCTGACCAAGGAACGTATGCGCAGATCGTGGTTAGGGGGTCAGAAAAGGAGCCTACAGGATCAGGGACCAGTGGTAGTTCTGATAGGGGCATAAGGGAGGAGGATAAGGCAAAGGTGGATAGTGCGGCTGGGGTTTGGAAGTGTGTTGGAGGGTCACGTTTCTGGAGACTCAACATTGTGGAAAGTAATGCTAGGGCCACAGACAGTAAGGATGAGGAGGGGTGCTGGGTAATGGAGGGTGGTAGCAGAATCTGGAGGAGGAAGAGGGAAGGGGATCAGGAGGGATGGACAAAAGTTCAGGGTAGAGTCAGGCAGTACAGCCCCAGGGAACATCAGCAGGTTACAATAGCAAATAGGTTCAGTGCGTTAGAGTCAGCAGCTGAAAGTGACAGGGAAGAGATTCAGCATTTAGTGGTTGGGGACTCAAGGGTAAGGCCCTTAAGGCGAACATTCTGTGGGAAGAGGGACAGATGTATAGTCAAACCGGGGGCAAGAGTAGTTGATATGGGCCCTGTCATTGAGGCAGAACTTGGTAGGAGTAGCCCGGATACAGTTATAATACAGGTGGGGGTGAACAACATAGGACCTAGGCAGAGTGTGAGAATAGTAGCGGAGTACCGGAGCCTGCTGCAGAGGTTGAAGGAGTCCAGGAAACCAGTCATTGTGACTGGCATCCTCCCTCGCTGTGGAGCCAGTGAGGAGTGGTACTCGAGAGCTCTGTCTGTGAACAGCTCAGTTCAGAACTTATGTTCAGCTATGGGGCTTAGTTATGTAGACTTATTGGATCAGTTCTATGAGTGGCATAGGTACTATATGAAGGATGGGCTTCACTTATCGGATGAGGGGGCAAGGGCTTTGGGAGATGCCTACAGAAGTGTCATTCAGGGAAACTAGGTAGGAGGGGGGGGGGGGGGGTTCAGGGACGCTAGTACTAGGGCATCAGGAAGTAAGCATTGGTAGAAGTTCATGTCAGAATAGGACAGTAGATCATAATTCCCTCAGAATTAGTAGAGTCAGCTCAAAGTATAAGATCACATGTGTGTTGCTGAATGCCCAAAGTATTAGGTCTAAATTTGATGAGTTTGAGTGTTATGTTGCCCTTGAAAAGCCTGATATCATTTGTGTAACCGAGACATGGCTTAGTGAGGGGTATAATAGGGATAGGCTACAGGATTTCGAGTTACAAGGGTATAACATGTTCTCATACTGCAGAGAATCACGGCAGGGAGGCGGAGTGTTTGTATATGTAAATAGCTTGTACTGCACTACTAGAGTTGATGATTCTAGTAAAGTAAAAGAAGTAGAATCAATCTGGCTTGACATTAAAATTGGTACAGGAAACAGAGGAAGGTTGAGGATAGGTGCATTTTACAGACCAGGGAATCTTCCAAGGAACTCCCAAGCTGAAACAGACCAAGATATTTGTGAGGAAATACGTAGGAACTTTCGGGCTCAGTGTCTTATTATGGGAGATTTTAACTTAAGAGGATACGAAAGTATAGCAGAGGAAACAAATGAGTGTAGGTTGTATAGGCAAATCTTTGAAGAGGAGCTTTTCATGCATCAGTTTGTAACAGAGCCAACCAGACATTGCTCCATTCTAGACCTTGTATTCTCAGACAACAGTGATCTAGTTAGTGACATAAGTATTTGTGCAGGTCTAGGAACCAGTGATCACAATATGGTTAAATTCAATATCTCATCAGAAATGAGGCCCAAAGATAACCTTATTATGGTTCCAAACTTCAGCCGGGCTGATTTTGATGGTATTAGAAATGACCTCGCACAGATAAAATGGAACGTTGAGTTGGCAGGTTTAGATGCATGTGAGGCCTGGAATGTTTTCAAAGCTAGATTAAGCCAAATTCAAAATCGGCATATACCCCTCAGGCACAAACGTAACAGAACCAAGGGCAATCCAGTTTGGCTTACCCCAGAAGTAAGGAGTGCTATACAAGCTAAAAGAAGTGCATTTGGCATTTTGAAGGGATCTTCACTAGATATAAATCAGAAGGCCTACCAGAATGCAAGAAATTCAGTTAAGAAAAAGGTCAGAGCAGCTAAAAGGGCAAAGGAACTTGATTTAGCTAGACATTGTAATGCAGATAGTAAGAAGTTCTTCAGTTTTTATAAGTTAAGTACAGTTTCCAAAAATATAGGTCCATTTAAGGTAGATGATGTGTTAGTTAGCAAGGACAGTGAAATGGTTGAAGTGCTTAATGATCAGTTTCAATCTGTCTTTACTATCGAGGACCAGAGTAGTATTGCAGCACTTCAGCCTGAGCTAGAGACAGAGGAGACTATAGGAGAGCTAGGTGGCATAAGTAGTGAACTTGTTCTAGAATATCTAAAGAAAGTAAGGCCTAACAAGGCAGAAGGACCTGATGAAATCCATGCTAGACTTTTAAGGGAATCTGAAAGGGAGTTGTCGGTTCCATTAGCCATAATATTTTCTAAGTCACTTGCAGATAGTAAAATTCCACTTGATTGGAAAAGAGCAAATGTTGTTCCTATTCATAAAAAGGGAGATAGAAGTAAAGAGGAAAACTATAGACCAGTTAGTCTGACCTCATTAGTCTGCAAGGTGCTTGAATCAATCATCGAAGATAAGATTGTTGAATTCTTGGAGCAAAATGAACTCATCAAGGATACACAGCATGGCTTTAGGAAGGGCCGTTCTTGTTTAACTAATCTTCTGGAGTTTTTGGATGTTGCAACAGATAGCTTTGATCAGGGTAAACAGCTAGATGTAGCTTTTCTTGATTTCAGTAAAGCATTTGACAAAGTCCCCCATACAAGACTGGGGTTGCAACTTAAAATTCATGGGATCAGGGGCAAGATTCTGGATTGGATAGAAACGTGGCTTTCAGGACGCCAGCAAAGGGTTATATTGAATGGGTGCCAATCACAATGGAAGGAGGTTCTCAGTGGGGTTCCACAGGGCTCAGTCCTGGGCCCATTGCTTTTTATAATATTTGTGAATGCAATTGAGAACAGTATAGACAGCAAAGTCTTGAAATTTGCAGACGATCTAAAAGTTGTCAGGATTATTAGAGGAAAACATGATCAGGATGTTTTTCAATCAGATCTGGACAAGCTAGTTGAGTGGTCTGAAGCATGGCAGATGAGATTCAATTTGAGTAAATGTAAGATTATGCACGCTGGACGGGTTAGCAGTAAACATAGGTATGAAATGGGTGGGCAGAAAATGGAGCAGATTGAAAAGGAAAGAGATTTAGGTGCCGTGGTAAACAATAGACTATCAGCGTCAGACCAGGTTGTAGAAGCTAGGAAAAAGGCACTTAGAATGCTAGGGGCCATTAACAGAAATGTTTCCTACAAGAGTGAAAAGGTAATAACAAAACTGCATTGTGCATACGTTAGACCACATTTGGAGTATTGTGTACAAGCCTGGTCTCCAACATATGAGAAAGATTGCTGGTTGTTAGAAAGAGTTCAAAAAAGGGCAACAAAAATGGTTAATTGTCTTGGTAGTTTACCTTATGAAGATAGATTAAAGAAATTGGGTATGTTTTCACTTAGATATAGAAGGCTAAGAGGAGATCTAATTGAAGTCTTCAAATTTGTAAATAGTCAGCATTCTGGATATTTAAAGGGTATGTTTGAGTTCAATAGGGAAAATCGAGGTAGAGGTCATCAGCATAAACTCATTATGAAACAAAGTAGGACTAGGCTACGACAGTCATTTTTCAGTAGAAGTGTTGTAGGACATTGGAATATGCTACCAGGGGATGTCGCTGATGCAGCAACACTTGCTTCCTTCAAAATTAGATTAGATAAATACTTTACAGAGAAGGGATTAGTTCATAAATACTCGTGGGATTAGCCTTCTTTTATGCAGGTAGAGTAAGGTGATTTGAAGGGGCGAGACTGGTGGAGGGGGGGGGGGGGGGTGGGGGTGGGTGTGGGTGTGGGTGTGGGTGGGGTGGGGTGCAACCTCGGATGGGCCCAAGAGGCTCTTTGTTGCACTTTTCTTTTATGTCTTTATGTCTTTATGTGTGTCCGTGTGTCTGTCCACGGAGCATATTACCACGTGGAGCCCAAACTGCCGGGCCGATTTCGACGCAGGTGACACCGTTCGATGCGGCAAAGCAACGAACAGATTCTGGTACCGGTCGCTAGTCGATTGATGCTACGTGGCACGTGCTATGTGCCATCACGTGGGCCTCTGCAAAAAAAATGGCCCCCTCTAACAGGTCATACTGTTGGTGACACAGATTTGATACTCACAGGTCACGTGCGCGGTACAGCGGAGGCAATTCCAGTGGGGCCGCCGACCCCGAGGGGGCCAAAATAACCCCCCCCCCAGGGGGTAAAACCAAATTACGATTTTGACCCCACGGCAATGCCCCAATCGCATTGCCGGCCACTAGTGATATGGCTTTGTACCGGGGCGTTGGTGGTCTGTACCGGGGCTGGGGCCGGGGCTCTGGTGTACCGGGGCTCTGGTGGTACCGGGGCTCTGGCGTTTTACCTCTGGTGATCCGGGGGCGTGCCCCACGTCTCACAATCCAGTTTGTCGCACATAGCGACGATATGTGGCATTGCTGCCGTAACGTTTCGGAACTACGAGAAGGCCAATACGGCCTAAACATTAGTGATACCCATATCATCTGATCGTTCCCAGACTGTTCCAGGGAGATCACCACAACCTCTGCCTGTGACTCACGGTGTGGTGCAGGGCTCGGTGCTAGGACCAGTACTGTTCTTGATTTTTACTAATGATTTTGCATCACATATCACTCATGGGAAAATAATTTTGTATGCCGACGATGCTCAATTTATCGATTCTGAAGTACCAAGTGACGTCGAACAACTCAAAACCAGAATAGAGAGCACATTGGCTACTGCTCTCACATGGTTCACTCAAAACAGCCTTAAAATTAATCCAACTAAAACCGAGTTCCTCTTCTTCAAAACGCGCAGCAGGAGGACTCGAGATATCACTATCCGTTTTGGTGATCACACTCTAATATCCGCTCCTAAAGTCATCCGCTCCGTTGCCCTCATCCATAGGTTAATTACTAGGGAGGACACGCCAGATGCTTTAAAAGCTCTGATCGTGTTCCGTACTCAGGTAACGAACCGCACGTCACGCTCATCAGGGGCACCCCTCCTGCAGTTACCGCGGGTGAGAACAGAGCTGGCGCGCCGTTCTTTTCAATATAGAGCCCTGAAACAATGGAATGTCCAAGACGCAGCCCTCAGGCGTGGTTGTGGCGTTGATGAAGTGTGATTTCTGTGGTGTGTTGCACTCTAACGACGATGTATTTTATGTGATGTAGGATGATATCTGATGCGTGATGCGATATAAGTTTTGGACATGTCCTCTTGTAATAGGAACATGGAAAAGCCAGTTTACTGGAAATGTTCTTAATAAATCTGATTCTGATTCTGATTCTGATCATCGCATTGACTCAAATATATAAGGCACTAACATCTTATGAATCGCAATAACAACAAAAGCGGGACCAGAAACGAAGGGGAGGGATTCACTTCAGTGTCCATTGGAGAATCGTATCAGAAGAAGCGATCAAAGTAGGCAATCATTTGATGGTTGTAGTGGATCCATCCCAAGGGTCCCTCGAGGAAATCAAATGTGAATTATAGGCGGGGGGCGTTTAACACAGGGGGCATATTCCCCACAATTACCCTAATAAATGGACAATGCGGACAATTAAGCATCCTACAAATCATCCGACATAGTCAGTCAGGTATAAACAGAATGCCTGAGTATGCAGGAAATTAAATGGATGTCATTTAATGATTTTAGTTGAGCTATTTAGCATAGGGGTTTCATTTAGCCTAACTAGTTGGTTTATGTTGGAGCATAGCTTCTGCACCAGTGACTAATAAATTAGGCACATGTCTTGTAATGCAACGAATATGGCACATAGTTCCATTGTTTATTACCGAGCGGGCGCGAAGCGCCCGCAAGGTTTCTCGCCATATAGATAGATTTTCAACTTGACCCGGCCCGACCCAACCCGACTGTCACGCTTTTGAGAAGCTTTTTACTCCGCAACCATTCAACCGATCATGTTGGGGATTTTTACCATTGTGTAGGACCATCAAATCATTTTTGTTTTATTGTGCGTTCTGATAGAGGTGGTATCACAGCGCGTGGCAGCGCGTGGCGCAAACGTGGGGTATGTCAACACACTGATTTTGGATAAAAAATAACGCTTTTCAGAAATTATTGAAACGTAACCATTGAACCGATCATGTCCGTTTTTTAACTATTGCATGGAATAATAAATAAAAAATGGTATTAGTAGGTGTAGTGCATAATGACAGGGGTATGCATAACAGCTTGTGGCACGCACAAAAGTTGGACATGTCAAAATATCGATTTTAGAGCATGTGTCACGTTTTTCGAAGGCTTAGTACTCCACAACCATTCACCCGATCATATTCCTGGTTTTACCATTGGATAGGTCCATCGAATTAATTCTGTTTTTTCTTATAGTGCGTTCTGATGGTGGTGGTATCGCAGCGCGTGGCACGTGCAAAAGTGGGGCAGGTCAAATCATCGATTTTAGAGGAAAATTGCGCCTAATTCAAAATCGTAAAAAAAAATGAGAAGCATGTTCATTTTTAGCACATCCAGCCGGGACAGTGATATCAGTTGTCGTACGAAGAGTTCAATGCCAAATCCTTCGTTGAGTATTTTACACAAATACATGCGTATATACTTTCGCTGAAGATAACGTTTTAGCTCTGGTTGTATTTCGTATTTTCATAAAGATATTCTTAGCCTATATGTCCAGTGAGAAATTCAGTTTTGTTAAAGGGCTAACGTTCTAATGATCATCGTTTTCACCTTCGAGCATCTGAATCACTTACGACTCTTGGTGACGACGTAACAGGAAGTGACATCCAGATCGCGGAGAGGCTCATATTCGTGATGGTAGCGTAGCTCCGTGTATGTGTTACAAGTCCGTCGTATTTGGATAAGTTAGTGATTAAGCACTTTACATTATCGTACGAACGCTCAGGGGTGTAATAGCCGAGTGGTTAAGACGTCTGGCTCTCACGTGGGGAGACCGTGTTTCGAACCCCGGTAGAGCTATGGCTCATGGGCGCTAATGACCAATAAGTTCGCTGGCGAGTCCATAAGAGTTGGCGACCAAGTGGGTCGTCAATTATGTTATAAAAAAGGAAAAGGATCGTACGAACGCTAAATGTATAACCGTATTTTCTGAAGGTGATATGTTATACCACGTTATGGTTATCCAGATTTGTTCACACGGTTCATTTGGTCGTCTTATGATTCTATTCCTATGTAACAAAAGTGAAATTATGTTACAAACCTGACCCGGTAAACAACAGGCTAGCGTTCCACCCATTTAGCGCTCGTCGGTGCACGGAGAGCTGTGACAAAACGATAACGGAGACGCCAAACGTCCTCGTTTGAAGCAGACTCATTCCTTCCTTTGGGTAAAGAAATAACACTTTAATTTCTATGTCCGTTTAATATCATCTTTAGAACTTGCGTCAGCATATTGATAAAGTATTGCATATATGATTAGGCGTTACTTTTTACATCCTATCGTTTGTGTGGTACCGTTATGACACGGCCGTCTCCAAAACAGGTGCTTGTCAGTTATCGGCTCTCGACGTCATAGTCTTTGCAAGTCTTTGCGAGTCTTTGCAACGAAATTGGGGTATCTGAAGGCCAGGTACGTAGCCAAAGGGGGCACAGGCAGGGGTGGTAAAAGTGCTTTGAGTGGACCCGACCAAAAGTGGCACATACAAAAATGGCCCCAGCACAGCTGGGGATTTTTTTTTACTTCACATGAATACCCTAACACCTGGCTGCATGCTCACATCATCACTATATTTTAACCTGTGCCGTGCCGGGGGGGGGGGGGGGGGGGTAGACAACCCCTCAAGTTTTTCGCGGATAGCGGAAATCACAAACAACGCCGCCATTTTTGGCATAGCTGTTTGTGCATCAATTGTCCACATTATGTTTAAAATCATCCTCGGGTCATCTTAGGTCAGGTCACCAGACCAGGTCACGTGACCCCACCTCCCAAAAAAACTTGTGGTCGTACCACAGTCACAGTTTTGGGATGATCGGTTTTACACTTACAGGATTTCATAAGGTCACATATCTCTACAATTCGTTTGTCTTGGATTTTTAATATCAGCGACCTAAGGTCGGTTTAATTTCGTGACCTCCCCATTATAAGTCTAAGGGGAAATATTCAAATGTTTCCTTTTCTAAGGAGACGCAAGATAGCAGTCTAATTCCTTTTGGATCATGTTATTATAGAACATTATTGATGACCTATGTGTCATTTTGTTTGGTGAACCCTACAGGGTCAGCCGAGGTCATCCGAGGTCACCAACAGTTTTATGTCAATAACTCCCAACGTAATGACGATAGAGAAGTGAATCCGACACCAATGTGTTTATCTCGTCGCGGCACGTCTTCCCATATGAAACATGACCTACTTGAGTCACCACCACTTGACTTTGACCTGAGGTCACATTTGTAAGTTGACCTGAATTGGTCAACACTAATATGAGGCGAAGCGTTTTGACGAGACAAGCACGATGACGTCAAAATTATTGCCTTGTCGTTATTAGGTAAACATCTATTCGTGATAAACGTTTTTTTTAGCCTTTTGACATTTGATGAGCTCTGGAGCCTAAACGTTTGACCTAAGCTCAAATTTGAGGACACCTTGGCTATTTCATTTTTCAAGAGCTTGTTACTTCTTTTCGTTTGTTCCTAGCTATCATAGTTCCTGTGATATCTGGGGGTTTCTGGAGCAAAGTCCTAAAACTTGAAAATCTGACCTTCCATGACCCTTGGTGACCTCAATATTGACTTGAGGAAAAAACATCTAAAGTAACTTCGAATGTGCTTGTCGGGAGCTTTTGAACGTTTTTTTGCGCCCATCTTTTAGTTTTCGAGTTAAAGTGGTAGGGGTCCCAGGACAGTGAAATCCACTGCCCTGACACGTGAACCTCCATTGAAAATGCACTAGCACCCCGGCCCGCCCCCGGGGAATCGACTGTCCGGATTTCCCGCGCCGTGCCGGGGGTGGGCGTTTAGACCCCTCCCCCCCCCCCTAAGGTTTTTCTAGGATAGCAAAAACGGCTGCGCGCAGCGCCGCCGTTTTTGGCACAGCTGTTAAGACATCAATTGTTCACATATTGTACAATTCTTGACCACGGGTCATCTCAGGTCAGGTCACCAGACAGGTCACGTGACCTCACCTCCAAAAACGTGTGCGGTCGTGCCACAGCCACAGTTTTTGGCTGATCGATTGGGTACTTACAGGATTTAATAAGGGTAATAGTACCTACAATTCGTTTATCTCGGATTTTTTATATCGTTGACCTAAGGTCGGGTAAATTTCGTGACCTCCCAATTATAAGTCAATGGGTAAATATTAAAATGCTACCTATTCTGGGGATACGCATGATATCTGCCCAATTCCGTCTGGATTCTGTTATTATAGGCTATTCTTGAAGACCCAGGTGCATTTTTGGTTCAGTGACCCCACGTGTTGAATCTATCGTCCGGATTTTTTTATCTCGTCAGATTTGTTTTTTAATGTAATTTATTATTATTGGCAATCAAGAGCTGAAACGCAACTGCTAATAAAAAAGTAAATGTACATACATACTGATATGATGAATATGATGATTAAGTGAATAATACATCTGAAGTGGTTTTGACGATCAGTATTTCTAAGGATATGATCGCTTAGTAAATTTTCACAGAAATGACATAGTAATGATTTTTGCTGGCATTTTGACCCCCGGGTACTTCATGAGAAGGAGCATTTTGTCCCCGACCGTATCCATAAGGACAGAACACTTTACCACCCCTGGGCACAGGGGCCATCCCCCCCCCCCCCCCCCCCCCCCCCCCCAACCAACCAACCAACCAACCCGAGCAAAACAAATTTACACTAGATAAAATGAGATTCTCTGACGACCCGACCCCCCTCCCCCAGTTCAACAACATTGAAAAAAATCCTGGCTACGTGCAGAGGTGGAGAATTTTCCAAATGCCAGGGGATGCTTTTCACCGGCGGCTCTCAAATCCAAGTTGTAGCGAGAGGACTAGGAGAGAGGTTGGCGGCCGCTTAAACGCGACGGACCGTAAAATAAAAGGAAGCAAGCGGCACGAAAATGGATGCAAACATCAGTGACAAGATGCATCGAAAACCCAATATGGCGTGTCATGTCATGGTCTCTAGAAGCGAGTTTTGTTTGCACTACGGCTGCCTCCTGCCCCCTCCCCCCCCAAAAAAACGTTTCGAATCACATCAAGAATCTTAATGTATTTTAACTTGTAAACGATGGGAAGAGAACACAAAGTCACGGTGCGAACATATCAACCTTCACGTCACATAATATCGGCACCGAAATGACGAAGTCGTCAATGCTGACCTGACCGTGTGCACTTTTTGTTCCTTTTTCATTTATTTATTCAATGTATCTCGATATTTCGAACAACCACATAAAAACAACACGACGCAGAAGAAGCCACGGTCCGGTCGGCAGCGGTCCGGGCAGCTGCGCGGCGCGGCCTCGGATATCACAGCGGCGACGGGCGGACATGCCGCAGCGAGAGGTGTGCACTGGCGGATCCTGGGTGATTGGGGGGGGGGGGGGCGGCAGGGGCAAAAGCCCCCCCCCTCTCAAGCTCGACAGGGGAGGCAATAGAAATTAGCCCCCTCAAAATTCGCTGAAACTGGCGATGAAAATGGGTACTGCCTGCGAAAAAATAACTTGTTGCGAGAAAAAAACAATATTGTTTTTGCCTCGTTCGTGTTACCTCTATTTGGCGCTAAAGTGAGTTGTGCAAGTTGTATTGCAATGCAAGCAGTGGTTCAGGAGATATCGCCTCGGACATTTGTATAAGGTCACGGTGCAGGTCAATCTTTGTCAGCCCATATGGCGGGGAATTTATGAAGCAATATAGATAGATGTATTATGTCATTAGAATGGCAATGAGCTGTTTTATAACATGGTGATGTTGATTTGTTCATTTTCGAAAATTTCACAATTTAGTACGTTTTCGAAATTGTACAACTTTTTGGATACCTTTTCTCAAACGTGTTTCTAATTGTTTGCTATGCTATTCTTACGTGTAAGGACGTGTCAATTAAGTGAGAGAAAAAATGAAATTGAGGAATATTTACTTCAATATCATACATTTTTCCATTTTACATGCTATTTTATATATATATATAAAATATGTTATTCGCTAATAACTTTTGACTGAATAAAACTAGATTGGTACGGTAGACGTCATTTTGCTGTTCTCATCAAGACGAATTGAATGCTCTGCAGCATAACCTCTGTCTGACATTTGATGGCCTTGACCTTAAATTTCAAAGTTAGTATTTGTTTTGGAAGTTTTGAATCTTTTTTGGATACCCAAGCCAAATGTATTTCCTATTTTGACTGTATTATTGTTAAGTGTAAATAAGTGTCGTTCAAACAGAAAAAAATATGGTTATTTGTCTTCAAATATGCTAAATTTTGTCATTTTTTTGTGTTATTTTTGTGAAAGATATTATTCTCCAATAACTTTTGACTGAATAACGATAAAAGGTAAAATGGACACCATTTTGTTATTTTCGTCAAGACGCGTTGAATGGTATGCAGTATGACCTCCTTCTAACATTTGGTGACCTTCACCTAAGGTCAATGTCAAGGTTCAAGGTTAGGTTTCCAATTGTGGCCGCATTTGTGGAGATGTTATATATCTTAAAACTTGTCTTGTTGCGAGGAATTCGATTGTGCTTAAATAACGCCTGATTGGCAATTTGCAACATTTAAATTCATTTTAATTTGAATGTCGACTAGTAACTTCATAACTTCCTTCTCGGTGTAAAGAAAGCCCTAAAATGTCTCAGTTTGCTTTATAATCATCAGCGATCGCGCAATTATTTTAATACCAATGAATTCCTATCTTAAAGACAAGTTCAAAGATTTATAACATTGCCGTGTAGGTCAAATTTGGAAAGGTGACTTTGCGCCGTGGCCTTGACCTTAGGTCAAGGTCATAAAATGTCAGAAAGAAGTCATGCTGCACAGCATTCAACGAATCTTGATGATAACAACAAAATGACGTTTACCGTGCCCTTCTAACTTTATTCAGTCAAAAGGTATTATCGAATAACTAATTTATATATAAAATAGCATATAAAATGACAAAATTGTATATACTTGGAGGCAAATATCCATCAATTTTATGTTTGCACTTAATTGACGCGTCCTTACATGCAAGAATAGCATAGCGAAAGAAAACAACCCAAGTCCACAAAGGGAAAAATGGGGGGGGGTATCTTTAAGGTCATATGGAGGCCCCTGGGGCCCGGAAGCCCCCCAGTGAAATTAGCCCCCCCCCCCCCATATTGGGAGGTTGGATCTGCCAGTGGAGATGTGGCGCCAGGAGCTGTGAGCGGAGGTGCGGGAGACCTGCCCCTGTCCACCGGCCCTGGGCGCAAATTGCACTATCAGCAAAACAGCGATTCTTAAGCGCCGGCTACGGCGCCGGGTCGGGCAATCCGCGCCCCGGGCCGGCCGACCGGCCCCACAAACATGCTGAGGGACGGTAAGACTGACCGTGTGAACTGACCTGTCCCTACCTGACCGTGCAAAACCGCCTATTTACACACGGACAGACACACATACTGCATACATACACTTTTACACCACTCAGTCTTACTTCGCCGAAGTAAGACTGAACAGCTGTTAGTTAAACGGACCTGTTTATTTGAGGGTTGCTTTTTACAGTGAGGGGGTGCACTTTTGAGCTCAGGGGGTGCTTGAGCAACCCAAAACTCCTAATTCTCCGCCCCTGGCTACGTGCCTGCTGAAGGCAAAAAGTCCCCCCCCC
>JAXIVJ010019100.1:0-20899 GCA_036785665.1 Chirona hameri | reverse complement strand
TACATACATACATACATACATATATATATATATATATATATATATATATATATATATATATATATATATATATATATATATATATATATATATATATATATATATATATATATATATATATATATATATATATATATATATATATATATATATATATATATATATATATATATATATATATATATATATATATATATATATATATATATATATATATATATATATATATATATATATATATATATATATATATATATATATATATATATATATATATATATATATATATATATATATATATATATATATATATATATATATATATATATATATATATATATATATATATATATATATATATATATATATATATATGTATATATATATATATATATATATATATATATATATATATATATATATATATATATATATATATATATATATATATATATATATATATATATATATATATATATATATATATATATATATATATATATATATATATAATATATATATATATATATATATATATATATATATATATATATATATATATATATATATATATATATATATATATATATATATATATATATATATATATATATATATATATATATATATACATATATATATACCTATATATATATATATATATATATATATATATATATATATATATATATATATATATATATATATATATATATATGTATATATATATATATATATATATATATATATATATATATATATATATATATATATATATATATATATATATATATATATATATATATATATATATATATATATATATATATATATATATATATATATATATATATATATATATAAATATATATATATATATATATATATATATATATATATATATATATATATATATATATATATATATATATATATATATATATACATATATATATATATATATATATATATATATATATATATATATATATATATATATATATATATATATATATATATATATATATATATATATATATATATATATATATATATATATATATATATATATATATATATATATATATATATATATATATATATATATATATATATATATATATATATATATATATATATATATATATATATATATATATATATATATATATATATATATATATATATATATATATATATATATATATATATATATATATATATATATATATATATATATATTATTTTCCGTCTCGCCCCCAACGGGCCTTTCGCCCACTTACAGGAGATGCTCCTTCTCCTCCTCTCTCTCTGGGGTTAGGTTTACGAGGCCTTTCCCAAGGGCCACACCGGGTCGGTCGAGACACCAACGCGGGTGACTCGGTGGGAGTCGAACCCACAGTCAGTGCGGTCTCTGCACCGAAGTCGATAGTGTTTTCCACTGGACCACCCCGGCCCTATATGCGTGGTAGCGGTGTATGCTACCTTGCAGACATGGGGACAAAGTTTGACTTATGGCTTCGAGGCCGAAGTCACCATAATGACACTGCACTAAAGCCGAAACCGAAGTCAGTGGCTTAAAATTGTCAGAACTCGGAGCCTAAACCGAGGCCGGAGGCTCTAAAATGTTGCACTGAAGGCCACAGCCAGGTAAAAAACAAATGAGTTGATGGTGGCAGCAGTGTTAATGTTTTAATGTGCCCCCGTAAAACAATGGCGTATAAATTATAAGCCAGGGGATGTTTTGTACTTTCCATCTGAAATTCACAGAATAAAACTTATAAAAATACACGTGGAACAGAACCCAAGCAAACAACACCTAACTTCTGGTGAATTCGTATGTATGTACATGTATACAGTTTCAAGTTAACTTAACACTAACAGACCTAGAGACATAGAGCCATTGCCAATCGGGATTGAGTTCCTTTCAATTTTGCGAGCATATAAGAAAAAAAAGCCGAAGCCAATCAACTAAAATTGTGCGAAAGTCTGAGGACGAAATTACTGCTCGAAGCCGAAACCAAACCACCCGACTTGGCTTGAAGCAGAAGCCAAAGATCGAAGATCGAAGCCACGAAGCAAAAGTCGAAGCCAATATCTTCGAGTTTGGTAAATATGAAGCGGAAACCGAAGTTAGTGTAGGAAAATGTAAGCTTCTTGAGGTCGATGAGGATGCCAGAGCTGACTGCCTGTCTGATGCCGTGTATGCCGGTCTCGCTCTGGCATCGGTTAATATGACGAAGCTACAGAGCTGTCACGAACCAGATCTGAGCTGGTCTCTTCTCTCTGTTACCACCCCACATATGGCCCGCTGGCATCGGCAAACATTCTCTCTTGGGCGGGCATTCTTGTCACTGGTTAGCCACTGGTCAGCCGCCAACTATCACGGGAGTTCGTGGGGGTCGTGGGGGCCGTACCCCAGGAACTTTTGAAGCGCTAGAGTCCGAACACATGTAAAATGTTCCTCTACACATACATAACCTTGGACGGGCTTCTTGTATTTCTAGAGTACGAGAGCGGGGAAAACCTCATAATCATTTTGAAGAATCGAAACACAACGGGCTCCTAAAACTAAGCTTCAGAATTCCATACAATTGTGAATAGAGGAAGAGTCACTCGATGCGAAAGGTTCCTCGTAAACCGGGAGTCCGCGATAAAGGTTCCTCATAAACCGGGAGTCCGCGATAAAGGTTCCTCGTAAACCGGGAGTCTGTGATAAAGGTGCCTCGTACAACCGGGAGTCCGCGATAAAGGTGCCTCGTAAACCGGGAGTCCGCGATAAAGGTGCCTCGTACAACCTTCGCTCTGTAATTACCCTGCACGATGGGTATCCTCTGTAATTACCCTGCACGATGGGTATCCTCTGTAATTACCCTGCACGATGGGTATCCTCTGTAATTACCCTGCACGATGGGTATCCTCTGTAATTACCCTGCACGATGGGTATCCTCTGTAATTACCCTGCACGATGGGTATCCTCTGTAATTACCCTGCACGATGGGTATCCTCTGTAATTACCCTGCACGATGGGTATCCTCTGTAATTACCCTGCACGATGGGTATGCTCTGTATGTTGACATTTGTATATATTTAGTATATATTATGCCTATTTGTATTTGAGTTAGTATATCGTATGTTTATTTGTATTTGCGTTGTGTGTTATCATGATAAAAAACACTGACATATTAGCAATACCTAAAACCAGTCATAAAAATAAAGTACGGATAGCTTCATGCACGATGTTCGCAAACAACAATCAGTATAGCTTGATCAAAGCCTAACCTAATAGTACCGCTTCACCGCCGTATATTTATTGGTCTCGTACATTTGTGCAATTCACAATTGTGCCATAGGTAGCTGCCAATTGGGCATTATGGTGCCCAGTTCAGAAACAATGGCTGCGATGTACCGATCTTGGTACCTAATAGTTTCTCAGTGGTCTCAAAACAACCTCAGAAATAATTCCTAAACAGCTCATCGGTAACAATCGAAGAAACATCTCGGCACTAATGGGCTTATTCCAATGTATAGAGAATAATACAGTCTGGTCAGCACTAGAAACTACGCTTATTTTCGAACAAATAGAAACCTAAGTTCCAAACTTAGTACGAAGGAGGATACAAATAGTTTTGTCGGTAATTGAAATGCTTCGTTTTTGTGATCAGTTCGCTCAGGCAGCAGATGGCTTATTCAACCGTTGTTGATATAGTTTGATAAGCTAGCTGCATTGATCATTTGATGCCGCGCTGTATTGATTCAGCAGTGTGACATACTGCTGGATAAACATCCGTTTGGTAATTAATATGAAACAGAGCAAAGCGCGTTCGAGTTTTTTTGTTTGTTGGAGGTAGGGGAGGGGATAGCGGTCGGGTCCTCAGCGCGAACGAGTCGTTTACCGGGGGAGGGGGGGGGGGGAGGGGAAGGAGAGTTTTTCCCTAATTATCACTTCTTACAGCCAATGCAGGAATGTACATACTTGCACATATTGATTGTCCCTACGCCCCCCCTGGATCCGCCAGTGTTATGCAGTGGTAGGGCTGCCACTGCAGAAATAATAATAATAATAATAGTTTATTTCATACCTGCTTGGTACATATCTCGAAATCAATCCATAGCTACAAAAAGAAGAAAATTGGGAAATGTTTGTTTTTTTACTGAACCTATTTACCCTACTTAAATCCGCGCCGCGCCGGGGGTCGTTTAGACGCCCCCCTCCCCAATGTTTTTCGAGGATAGCGGGAAAATGGCGGCGCTGTGCACCGCCAAATTTGGCACCGCTGTTAAGCCATCAATTACCCACACTGTGTTAAATTTTTGACCTCAGGTCATCTCAGGTCAGGTCACCAGGCCAGATCACGTGACTCACCTAAAAAAGTTTGCGGTCGTACCACAACCACAGTTTTCGGTCGATCAGTTTCAAACTTACAGGATTTAATAAGGTCATAGGTACCCACAATTCGTATGTCTCAGGTTTTGTTTATATCGGTGACCCAAGATCGGGTCAATTTCGTGACGTCCTCATTATAAGTCAATGGGGAAATATGCAAATGCTTCCTTTTCCGAGGATACGCATGACATAAGTCCAATTCCTTCTGTATCATGTTATCATAGGCCATTATTAATGTCCCAGGTGAAATTGTTGCTCAGTGACCCCTACAGGGTCAGCCGAGGTCATCCAAGGTCACCAACACTTTTGAGTCAATAACTCTCGACATAATGAAGATAGATAAGTGAAACCGGCACCAATGTGTTTGTCTCGTCGAGACACGTCTCCCAATGTGCAACATGGCCCACTTGAGTCACCACTTGACCTTGACCTGAGGTCAATTTTTTTAAGTTGACCTAACCTGGTCACCATGAATATGCTGCAGAGCGTCTTGACAAGACAAACACGATAGCGTCAACATTATTGCCTTATCTTTATTAGGTAAAAGGTTATTTGCGAGAAGAAGAAAAATGCCAAAAAATAGCCTGTTTGACCTTCGATGACTACTGGTTACTGGAGCCTAAACTATTGACCTGAGCTAAAATTTGAGGACACATGAGATATTGGATTTTTTAAGAGCTTTCTATTGTTTTTTTTCCGTTTGTCCCTAGCTATCATAGTTCTCGAGATCAGACTGGTTATTGATTCGACACTGATTGAATGAATCGATTGGAATCGCATATCGAATAATTGAGAAAAATATGCTGAATTTGTTATGCGTAAAAACCCATTACCTGTCCCCCCACCCCATTCAAAGTTGGAGTTTGGGAAAATTAATGATCGGTATTTTCCCTCCACTATTGGAAAGCGCAACATTTTGCATCAATCTGTTCAACGTTGTTGAATAGGCAATTGTAAATAAATCGCCGACACTAAATAGGTCGCCGTAGTTTAGCTTGTCACCGGCCGGCCGGTGCCAAGCTAAACTGCCGATTTCAATGCACTTGTTTTCAAATGATTGTTGATTGTTGATACCAATTTTGGTACATATTCGCAAAAGATAGAGTGCAGGAAACATATTGCATACCTTCATGATAAATAATAATGCGTAGGGGGGCTAATTTACTGAATTCGTTACCGAGTACTTGCTGAGTACCGACCGATATAAGCATTAATCGCTTATCGGTAGGGAACTGCCAATTGCTTTCGGTAGGAATGTTTATATGCAAAATGTGATGAATTTACATCATATTTTGGCCTCGTCTATCGATTTCAGGCGCTAACTTCATTTTTGTGGACAAAGGTGATTATCCCCTTTAAAGGGGCCCAGCTGAGCATTTAAAGGGACTATCCCACTTTAACATTTTATTTGAGTTGATATAGCCATTTTGATTACTTGGCATTTAAATTAAGTATGGTAGCAATTAAAACAACCACAATGATCTAATAAAAAAGATATTAGAGTTTGATTTTGACATTGTAAAAAATAAGGCCCATGCGTATTTTAATAGGGCCTCTAAACCGACAGTGTCGTCTCTCTTTACCCAACTGGTAATGATAGTCGACTTGTTTTAAGGTCAGCCTTGGAATATTTTCGTCTTTCATTTCTCGATCCCCGGGTGTTCGCAATCTAGATTGGCTAGCACTATCAGCTGGAGTTGTTGCAGCAACTGGCCGCCAGGGACCGCTAGTGAGCAGGGTGTTATGACGTCGCAAGCAAATGGTACCAGTTAAATATTTAACGCTAAATATTTATTTATTTATAAATAAATCAATCAATCAATATTTAGTGGAACCATTTGCTTGCGACGTATAACACCCTGGCTCACTAGCGGTCCCTGGCGGCCAACTGCTGCAACAACTCCAGCTGATAGTGCTAGCCAATCTAGACACCTGCGCAATAGATGAAGACAAAAAAAGCCATACATTTGGCAGCACAAAGGATTTCCCTGTTATTAAACAAAAATCACATGACGTCACCAACCCAACTTTCCGCTTAAAACTAAAAATTGAATATCTTCCAAGATAAAAAATTTCGGAAAAAAAAGTTCACGAACATGTTCAGCTGACCTCGCCTGACATGTAGACATACAATTAAGTGTCATTCGACAACTTTCAAAAGGTGGGACAGTCCGTTTACAGCGACAATTATCCCCTTTAGAGAACCAAACATCGCCTGCAGAGCACTCATTAATCAGAGCCGGTCCTCAGTTTGATCTACTGAAAACCTACTTGGGGTAGGGTCCACCGAGGCGGAAGGGCCCACCAAGGCCTGAGGGGCAATGCCTATCTTTACTGGATAAACACACATGTGCGAGAATATCTGAAAATATTGATATCTGGCAACAGCGTACAGCAAAACATAGTCGACCTTGATAACGCCGACAACGCGCAGAGGACAGTACGGTCCATAATAACAAGTGTAATGTCCTTTGATCTGCACTTCTACCGACATCTCGGTTTGTTTATTTCGTGAAGTCGTTCAAACTGGACTCACCTGTCATGTTATCCACACTTCTTCTGTGCCGAATCACCCTTGGCTGATGCCGATCCGCCGCCATATACTCCGGGTCAAACATTCCCTCGCTCCCTACAGCACCACAAGCACTTATGCATATCAAAAGCAGGACGCCACAAGTCACCAGCCACATGGTGGCCGGCGGGCGCAGCGGAGGCGCGCGTCCGGCGGTCGCCGTCGCCGTCACCGCGCTCGGCTCCGGTTCACCATGCCGTCTCAGCGGGGTCTGTTCACGGTCGGCGGTGACACTCCCGGCCGCCGGTGCGGACACTCGGTGACAGCAGCAGGGGGACGCCAGCCGGCAGCGCGGCCGGCCGCAGTCCGCTCCGCTGCCGCTGCCACTGCCGCCGCCGCCGCCGCCGCCGCACCTCACACCGGCCGCCTCTGATGTCGCCGCCATAGCCAACAGCCTCGCCCGCCGCCGCCGCTGCTGCTGCCACGCCCCGAGCGCTGCTTCATCCTCATCACGCATCTCAGGGCGTCATCGAGCACCTGGCCAGTGCCAGCACTCCACAGGACGCAGGACGCCGCGCCGGGCAGCTCTCTCCCTCCGGCCGGCTCGCCGCACGGCGGCCTCGTCTGAGTCACACCAGGCCCCGGCAGCCGACCGATCCGTCTCCACCACTCCCTGCACCTCACAGAGCTGCGACCTCACCACTGGCACGTCTCGCCAGTCGCCGGTCTACGCCACACTCAGAGGTCCGCTCTATATACAGCAGCACACCGTAGCGTACCTTTCCCGTCGGCACTACTCGCTGGACTGGCGTCCGTCGGCCGGCCGCCTCCCCGCCCGCCGCCGCCGCCGCCGCCGCCGCCGTCGCTCGCTCGCCTGGCGCACACAGCATTCCGGCCGGCCGGGCCGGGACGCGTGACGCAGCGGGCAGGCGGGCAGGCAGGCCGCCCTATGACGCCACAGTCGGCCGCGCCGCCGACCAAAGCACCACGTGTCTCCGGCGCGGCCGCGGCGCCGGACAGGGGTCCCACCGGCACCCATTTTCCGACCGGCCGCCGCACGTCGGCCGGCCGGGCGACTGGCTGTGTATATGTGTGTGTTTTTGTTGTATTTTTTTTCTTCTGAGGGTGGAGGGATCGATGGAAGAGGGTCTGAGGGTGGAGGGGCCGATGGAAGAGGGTTGGAGGGTGGAGGGATCGGTAGGAGAGAGTGAGAGTGGAGGGACCGGCGGGGGAGGGTCTGAGAGTGGAGGGATCGGTGGGAGAGAGTCTGAGGGTGGAGGGATCGGTGGGAGAGAGTGAGAGTGGAGGGACCGGCGGGGGAGGGTCTGAGAGTGGAGGGATCGGTGGGAGAGAGTATGAGGGTGGAGGGACCGGTGGAAGAGGGTCTGAGGGTGGAGGAATCGGTGGAAAATGGTCTGAGGCTGGATGGATCGGTGGAAGAGGGTTTGAGGGTGGAGGGATCGGTAGGAGAGAGTCTGAGAGTGGAGGGACCGTTGGAAGAGGGTCTGAGGGTGGAGGGACCGGTGCAAGAGGGTGGATGGACCGGCGGGAGAGGGTATGAGGGTGGATGGATCAGTGGGAGAGAGTCTGAGGGTGGAGGGATCGGTAGGAGAGGGTGGATGGACCGGCGGGAGAGGGTCTGAGGGTGGAGGGATCGGTGGAAGATGGTATGAAAGTGGAGGGACCGGTGGGGAGAGGGCCTGAGGGTGGAGGGATCGGTGGAAGAGGGTCTGAGGGTGGAGGGACCGGCGGGAGAGGGTCTGAGAGTGGAGGGACCGGTGGAAGAGGGTCTGAGGGTGGAGGGACCGGTGGAAGAGGGTCTGAGGGTGGAGGGACCGGTGGAAGAGGGTCTGAGGATGGAGGGACCGGCGGAAGAAGGTCTGAGGGTGGAGGGACCGGTGGAAGAGGGTCTGAGGGTGGAGGGACCGGTGGAAGAGGGTCTGAGGATGGAGGGACCGGTGGAAGAGGGTCTGAGGGTGGAGGGACCGGTGGAAGAGGGTCTGAGGGTGGAGGGACCGGTGGAAGAGGGTCTGAGGATGGAGGGACCGGTGGAAGAGGGTCTGAGGGTGGAGGGACCGGTAGAAGAGGGTCTGAGGGTGGAGGGACCGGTGGAAGAGGGTCTGAGGATGGAGGGACCGGTGGAAGAGGGTCTGAGGGTGGAGGGACCGGTGGAAGAGGGTCTGAGGGTGGAGGGACCGGTGGAAGAGGGTCTGAGGATGGAGGGACCGGTGGAAGAGGGTCTGAGGGTGGAGGGACCGGTGGAAGAGGGTATGAGGGTGGAGGGACCGGTGGAAGAGGGTCTGAGGATGGAGGGACCGGTGGAAGAGGGTCTGAGGGTGGAGGGACCGGTGGAAGAGGGTCTGAGGGTCTGAGGGTGGTGGGACTGGAAGAGAGTCTGAGGGTGGAGGAACCGGTGGAAGAGGGTCTGAGGGTGGAGGGACCGGTGGAAGAGGGTCTGAGGGGTGGGGGCGACAAAACATCTGGAAAATCATAGGCGTAGGAACAGGGGGCCGGGGGAGGGGGGGGGGGCATGGCTCCCTCACTTTTCGGCCAAATGTTTTGCTAAAACCTTTTCTTTTGCTTGGTGAGAAAAGTGTTTGATTGCAAAGGTTTCGCCAAGACGGGAAGAGAGAAGAGCCCAAATATGTAAAGAAATCTTCCATAGTTGGGGTTCTCTCAAGACGAGATTAAAGTTTCACCCCCCCCCCCCCCACACACACAAACACATCGTGACGTTCCTAAATCCCTGTAGAAAATACCTAGTATCTAGGGCCTTGGAAATACACCAATAGCGTAACAAAAACATGCTTTCTAAGCACACGTGGAGTGCGCTACCACCGCCACTGAGTATTAAAAGCCAAAGTACCGTGGCCAGTCACTGACAAGTTATTAAGTTACCTCAGGGGCGTAGAGATAATTTCGCCCAGGGGGGGGGGATGGGATCAGAGGGGCCCTCGTAGCCAAGGGGGCCACATAATTAAAACAGTACGGAATGTTGTATGTTGTAAAACAACGACAAATGAGTTTTTGACAACGAAAACAAAAAATGGGGAGTCCAAAACTCAAAAGTTTGCAAATCCGAGATAGCCATTTTGAATATTATGTCCTTTCCTTTCTCTCGTATTTTTTTTGCAATTTGCTTCAAAAATCTAATTTCTACGATTTTGCAAACATTTATTGTTTTTCCACCAAAAATCGCATGATATGAACGTGATTAAAACATTATTATCTCCCAAAGTACTCAACCATTGTCATTGAAATGTTGTGAGAAGACGTATAATTGATGCAGCACAAGGTACTGAAAGATTGATGTCGATATCTATCATAGTTTTCAAGTTGTTCAGAAAATCCGGGAGGGGAAAGAGATTCTGCCACCTCCAGCGGGGTGCGGGTTAATGCAAATATTATCCTGAATCTTCTTCAAGTCGGATTCAGAAAACAACACAGTACGTACATGCCGATTGTGCACATGTACGACGAAGTTACAAAATGTCTACAAAATAACGAAATAACATGCTCTTGCTCATTATACCTTGATTTACAGAAAGCTTTGGAACAGTTTGCTTAGCAATTCTCTTGAAAAAAAAATACACTGCATTGTGATACGAGGGGTTTCTACAACACGATAGTCATATATTAATAAGAGGCATAACAAGGCAATAATATATGAGGTTGCATCTAAGAAACAAATGATTACAATTGGCGTCCCACAGAGCTCAATTTTAGGTCCTCTTTTATTTCTTCTCTATATTAATGACATCAGCAATACACCAGACATAGGTACATTTTACTTATTTGCTGATGATATATGACAATTTGTATTTAAGCTAGAAATGTTGAAGAGCTCCATATAAAGATTAATTAATTAATTCCAAAAAATAACGAGTGGTTCCATGCAAATATTATCATTAAATGCATCAAAGACAAATTACCAAATATATTCCAGATCAGTGACGTGACAAGATCTTGACATAGTACTATTTGATACACCAATCACGACAAAAACATGCATTAAATACTTCGGAGTTCTTGTAGATGTAAATCGTAAATGGAAGTCATAGATATATAGTGTAATATGTGTGATAAGCCGTAATATAGGAGTTATCGGAATATCCAAGCTTTGTTTATCCTCACAGCAACTTCTATTGCAGTACAATTAATTAATTCCACCCCATCTAAATTATTGTGCAGTGATCTGGATTATGGGGTAGGAATTATGAAACTAACATTAAAAAGCTTTTGATAGTGCAGAAACGAGCGATTTGTTCGCCCTGTAGCTCCGTGGGAGAGCGCTGGGCTTCTGACCTTTCCAGTTTCCTGGTAGTGGCAGCCCGAGTTCGAGTCAAAGCCAAAGCCTACATTGTCTACTAGCCAAAGCCCTGTACTCCTCTCAGACGTTACTAGCATACACTGAAAAGCAATGATAACTTTGACTGGTCTTCCTTCGAGACTCGAGAGCCTCACCGGCGCTCGACCGGCAGACCACCTCCACCACCACAGGACCCTCTAAAGGCCAGTAGAGGGCCCTCTACAGATCGGCAGGATCCACTAAAGGCCGGCAGATGGCCATCTGCAGATCAGCAGGGCCCTCTAAAGGCCGGCTACACTCACTCTACAGATCGGCAGGGCCCTTTAAAGGCCAGCAGAGGGCCCTCTACATATTGGCTGGGACACTGCAGATCGACAGGGCCCCTTAATACTGGAAGAGGACCCTCTACAGGTCGGCAGGGCGCTCTAAATTCCGACAGAGGCCCTCTGCAGATTGGCAGGGCGATATACATATCGGCAGGGCCCTCTAAATGCCGGCAGAGCCCTCTAAAGGCCGGCAGGGCCCTCTAAAGGCCGGCAGGGCCCTCTAAAGGCCGACATGGCCCTCTAAAGGTCGGAAGGGCCTCTAAAGGCCGGCAGAGGGCCCTCTATAGATTGTCTGGGGCACTCTGCAGATCGACAGGGTCCCTAAAGGCTGGAAGAAGGCCCTTTACAGGTCGGCAGGGCCCTCTAAATGCTGGAAGGGCCCTCCTGAAGGCCGGCAGAGGGCCATCTACAGATCGACAGGGTCCTCTAAAGGCCAGCAGAGGGCCCTCTACAGATTGGCTGGGACACTGCAGATCGACAGGGCCCCTAAATTCTGAAAGAGGGCCCTCTACAGGTCAGCAGGGCCCTCTAAATTCCGATAGAGGCCCTCTGCAGATTGACAGGGCGATCTACAGATCGACAGGGCCGGCAGAGGGCCCTCTACAACCGGAAGTGGCCCTCTAAATACCGATGGTGGGCCCTCTGCAGATCGGCAGGGCCCTTTAAAAGCTGGTAGAGGGCCCTATCCACAGTGCCTGGGACCCCTTTCTACGTATTTACATATGCATGCCCATGGGCAGAAAATAGAAGAAAAAATGGGCGTAGGAACTCATTTGAAGTTGGAGGGGGGGGGGGGGGGGGGAAATTGGGAGTGGTAGGTGATGGTATCTAATGGTATATTCAATAACACTATATATGGAAATTCGAAAGCTATTTTTACCAGCTCAGAAGTCGGATATCCGTAATTATTCGATAAATTTAAAATATTAGCAGCATACGATATTTCTGGACGATTTGTCGAGGAGTAAAATTTTCGCTGATCTCATTTTATAATGTCGCAGACTTCAAGCAAAAGACAAATGTACCTATACCGTGTCATGAAGGTTCCAGTGGCCTTCAGGGCACTGGAATGTATTTTAATATATTCAAAATACACGAAAAGAAGAAAAAAGATCAACTCAAGCATCAAGAAGCACGATCTCCTTCACTGTATTACCACAAATGACAAACAAATGATTACCTTAACTACTTAACTTGCCAGATACCTAAATGGTAAGTAACCGCCTTGATGATGGCCTCTGCTACCCGCCTTCTCGTTCCTACACCGTTTTTCCGAAGAATACGCAAACAATTCAAACTTCAAACAATGGCTATCCTCGACAACTTTCTGTTCTTTTTCTTACTGAACGTGCTCAGTCTCTGGCATGATGACTCGAACGGCCCGATGGTTCCGTTGAGCCTGCCTCATGGTAAACTGGATGCCTAGCCTGCTGACGGTCCCTACTACCCGCCCTCACTTCCTGCTATACATCTTCCCGAACGTCCTCAGTCTCTCCGAGCTCCGCTTCACGAATGTTTTTTTCATGGCATCCAAGTCCATTTCTTCCACCTTCTCCCTGTACATATTGATGAGGGCCAGATGGTTCAGGCGAGGCTGCCCCATGGTGGACCGCAGGTACGTCTTGAGACGCCGAAGCATCGCGAACGATCTCTATGAGGAAGCCACAGAACACGACAGGCTCATGATCAGAGACAGAACTTCCTTGACTTCGCTGAACATCTCCTTCGTGTTCTCCTCCATGTCTGCCTGCTTTGTGCACACCTATTCAAGGCAGGTAGGTGGGCTCTTGAATGCCGCACTGAAGACGCTGATCTGGCATTTGACTTTGTTTGATTCGATGCTAGCCGGTAGCTGGAGGTCTGATGTCTCTAGTTGGCCTCCAGACAGCGCCTTCAGCACCGACTGTTCACGAACAGCCGCCAGGCTTGAGGTCTTCGGCATCAAAGCGGCTGTCCAGGCCGGCCAACACGAGATCCAGGCCTTCCAGCGACAGACGCACAGCCTCAGCGTCAGACGCACAGCCTCAACAGGTGACTTCGCCTGGAACTCTTCTCCGGCTTTTCCGTCATGCCGAATGGAGTCTTTCGCTTCCGCATCACCGGTTCTGTCAGCCCCAGCTTCTCAGCCTCACTTGCCGCTTGTTCCGTCTCTTGCCTCAGGCCTCCATCTCGAAGTTTTTGCAAGCGGGTTTTCAGCAGACCCACATACTGCAGCGCCGACATCGCTGTACCTGTTGCGCTTTGCAGGGACATAGCCACCGTCTCACATGGCTCGAAGATAGCTGCCGTCAGGGCGAGCGCGACGTAGGTCGGCGCCTGCTCCGCCTTCTGCGCCAGACCGACAATCCTGGGTCGAGTTTCGCCATGCATGGACCGATCTTCCTCAAGAGCCTGGAGAACTTCCAGCATGTGACCGTACATCTCGAGTATCTGTTTCATGGCCAAGGCACGCACACACCACCGTGTTGGCGCGATGGACAGCGTTTTTTTTTACCACTTCTCCTTTCTTGAAGAGGGACTTGTTCAGGTTTGTTCGCTTCGCTGATTCATTGACAGCATTCGCCACGCCCTTCACGAACTCCAGTGTGTCGGCCACCGTCAGTGCCTTCCGTGCTGTTTCCTGGAGGACCAGATCCAGGGAGTGATTGACACATGGTACATAGGCCAGACTTCTGACCTCACCCGGTAGTGGCAGCCCGGGTTCGATTCGCTTCGGCGCTCGCTATTTGCCCCTGACTGGGATGGCCTGTGGCCGGTGGCAGCGGTCGCACTCAAGGTCAGGTGACGTCAGAGGGCGGGGCGGACCGTGTCCAGGTATGTCGGGTACGTAAAACTTTCGCTTCTAAATTATGCCGGACGCCAGGAATTGCTTGATCGGGTGGTGGGATCAGGGCCTGCGCAACAAGCTATGCTTAACGCGGGGCCTGACCTCGGAAATCTATCCATTCAAAAACATTCGGACTAAATGTTTTTTTTAAATAAAAAATAGACACATTCCGGGTTCAGGTCCTTCAGTTGTCTTTGTACACCCTTGTGAGCACCGCTCATGTTGGCCGCGGTGTCAAAGGAGAAGCCTGACAGCTTCTGCATCGGGACGTTCAGCCGGATGAGAACATCCCTGATCACGAGGGCCAGTGCTTCACCTGTGCTGCTGGCGACATCATAGAAGTCGACGAGGACGTTTGTCGACCTCATCTTCAGGTCTACGTACTGAACACAGATGCTGCACTGCTCCATGCCAGAGTGATCGGTAGTCCCGTCAGCCACAAGCAGTGTCAGAAAAGTGGTTCCACGATCTAAGTTCACGGAACAAATTTTTCGTCAGCGGCGGAACAAATTTTTCAATGCGTATACCAGTAATTTGTGCGTAATTTGTGATACGCGTTTATACACAACCTATTTTCATCTATGCCAATATCATATGTGGAAAGTTGATGAATTGTCAGTCGTATTTCCTGTACAGGTATGGTCTTGGCGTTAGTCGGGGACGGAGACTCCCGGGTCGTATGTTAAAAAGGTACCTTGTATCGTTGCGTATGCGTATATGGGAAACTGGGCACAAGTCTCAGTCCAAAGTAGGTACTGCCGTCTTTTGCATAACGTGTTTTTAGTGTCCCAGGGTTATCCATGGCCCCGATGACGATGGTATCGGTGGCGGGGTTGTAACCTGAATAGTGTGAGTGAATACGCAACAACTTTTTTTCGGATGTTGGGAATGGGAAAATTGGGAATTGGAAAAAGTTGGGATGTTGGGAAATTTCCGATGTTGGGAATTTGGAGGTTCCGCCTTACGATTTGTTTTTGCAATTTGCATGGGCGTAGGAAAGTTTTGAAAAGTGTGTGTGTGGGGGGGGGGCAGCCGCAACCTCACCGGATACCCCCCCACCCCTCTAACTCGAAAAAATAAAAGGGCTAGAAAGACGCGGAAAAGACGTTCGAAAACTCTTGATAAAGACATTCGAAGTTAATTCGGGTATTATTTGGCTCAGGTCAATATTGAGGTCACCAGAGGTCATCAAAAGTTAAATTGTCCAATACATGACTATGCTTTAGAAACCCCTAAATATCCCGGGAACTATAACAGATAGGAACAAACGGAAAAGCAAACGAAATCTCACGAAAAACGCAGTGTCACCGTGAAATCGTGAAACATCATCGTGAAACATATTAATGGTGACATGGTTAGGTCAACTTCAAAATTGGACCTAATGTCAAGGTCATTTGGTGACCCAGGTAGGTCATGTTGCATATGGGGTGATGCGACTCGACGAGACAAACACAGCACCAGGGTGTCATTCGCATGTATCTATCTTTATTCTATCAAGAGTTATTGGCAAAAAGTGCTGGTGATCTCAAATGACCTCAGCTGACCTTGCAGAGGTCACTGAGCATCAACTGCACATGGGCCATCCAGAATAAGCTAAAATAACATGATTCTGAAATAATTGGCCTGATAAAATGCATATTCTCTGAATAGGAAGCATTTGTATATTTTCCCATTTACTTATAATGGGAAGGTCACGGAATTGACCTTACCTTAGGTCACCAATACACAAATGTGAGATAAACGAACTGTGGGTACTTATGACCCTATGCAATCCTGCAAGTTTCAAATCTCTCGGACAAACACTGTGACTTTGGCACGACCACAAACATTTTTGGAGTTAAGGTCACTTGACGTAACCTGTTGACCTGACCTGAGATGACCCGAGGTAAACAATTTTACACCATGTGGGTAATTGATTCCCAAACAGCTGTGCCAAATTTTTCCATTTTTCCGCTATTCATGAAAACCCGGAGGGGGGGGGGGGCAGAAATCAATCCCCCGGAAGTGCGCATGTTAACCCTCGCCCGTGCAGCGTCCGATCAGTGCGTGACCGTGCAGGGGGGGGGGGGGGGGGGGGGGTACAACACCCCCCTAGCGTTTCGCCCCTAATTGGGCTAGAGCTTCGATTCAAAAACTAGCGTGTTGCTTGTCACGAGAGCAAGCCAATGACACCCGATGTTAAGGTCATAGGTCATTAGGTGACCTCTGAGGTCATGTCAATGACCCAAAACTCAACCAAATTGTAAATGCGTATACATTGAATTTAATCGTGCTAGAATCGCGAATGAGCGTATAATTATGCTAAATGGGTGCCAAATTTGAAATCAGCGTCACAAAATGTCCTAGAAACTGCCAAATTCCAAAAAGGTCATGTCAGGTCATGTTAGGTCATTTGAGGTCAGTAACCTCGGTTGACCTGTGGAGGCGCATGACCCCAGTGGAACATATAATTATGTCAAATGAATCCCATATTTGAAATCAGCGTCACAAAATGTCCTAGAAACTGCCAGAAGCCAAAACAGTAATATCAGGTCATCGGAGGTCATTGACCTCGGTTGACCTCTGAAAAGGTCAATCGAGGTCCCAATCTCAAGGTAAACCACAACTGCCGCCTGGAAACACCTGTGCATATGCTCCTGAACAACAAACACTATGAAACTGCACAAGTTACAAAGATCAATACTACGGACGCCAGTTGCGCCTGACATGACCTTGAGAAACAGGTAAAATGTCACGGGTCATGTGACCTACAACTAAAGAAAAAATCAGAATATGTTTCAAATTGTTCACAAGTAGGGTACTGCAATTTGCATCGCAATCGGTTGATATTTACGCGAGTTATTCCCGAAAAAACGAGGGTGGGGGAGATGGCATCCTCCACCCCCCCCCCCCCCCCTGCACTGGCGCGGGTTAAGTCAATATCGATGACATGAGCGTGCCTCTCCTCAGTCGATTTGTCGCGGAATGCTCCGTATGAGAAATAACACAACAAATAATCATTTTCAGTGATATTTAATCATCTCTGAAAACGAGGAGGGAATACGAACTACCCGTGAACTACTTTCAAACCACTTATATTTTTTAGCAACAGACGTCAAACCGATATTGACACAAATATGGGTGCGGGTTCCCACGTTCTGTTTATGCTGTATATACTCGGCGCAGACACCGCTCACGTCCAGGGTAATAGAACAACGGGTAGAACAGTATGGGATGTAATGCCAAAATGAATTAGACAAGATATAATTTGTATCGTAATTGTTTTGTCTATTATAAATTAAAGGTATTGTTTGCTATCAACAACTTGCATTTCTGATTTCCATAGATTATATCTTTATTTATTGAATTAAACTCCAGCAAATATACAAAGTAGTAGTCGAAGTAGTGTATATTTCAGTACCTGTAGTAGCATTTGGAAGCGGTCAGCGGTCGTTCCGACATTTTTTAACCCCCAAACCCATTTAACCCTTTTACGCCCGGAATATCGAAAATGGTAAATAAAAACGTCGTAGCTGAGGCTTGTAGCTATCTGTTTCAGAAGTCAGATTTACAATATATACCATAGGTTACGAGCCAGCCTTGTCTGAAAATCATCGATTTAACATGGAAACCCTATGGTGTAGTAGGTTTTTAACGCCCAAACGCCCGAGTGCTGCCAACCGTTACTGGTGGGGCTGCTCACGTCAGCCGCGCGTGACGTAACATTCGTCTCACGCGAGGAAAGGAAAATATCAGTGATTTCTCACGACACGCTCTGCATAGAAGGCGAGCCACGCACCGTACCTCGGAGGGGTCACAGACGATCACATTTAAACAGCATGGTAATTGGAAGGTTATTGAAGTTTACGAGTTATGGAAATATAAAGGTTAAGTTCTGCTGGTTGTCAACAATTATGTGTTGCTGGTGTAAACATGTCCAGTTTGCGTCAGCAGTCGTCAGCAGTCAAATGCCAAGATGGGCAGGGATGGCAGGACGGTAGGACGGTAGCGTAGCAAAGGTCAAACGTCCCGTCGCTCAAATATGCACGATTCATGTCTGTGACCTTTTGTAGGCCATCAAATGCCTACGAAATATTCGTCCCACAAACCTTACTGTTATCACTTTCGTCGGGAAATGTACGATGTTGGATGATAATGCTGTTGAAGCCGTACTTGTTCATAATGATGATGTTGGGATGTGCTGAGGAGGTGGATTGCGGGGGGCAGGGTACCGAAAAGCCCCCAGTCGAAAATCCTGGGGGCAAAAGGGTCATTTCGCCCCCCCCCCCCCAGATATTAGCCGGCTCATTATCTCACGTTTTCAGCTGTGTGACGTATTTTTTCACGATTTCGTCTTAACCAATCATAGACCTTATGCAATGATTTTCACGTGTGCTCTGGGCCTCTGGCGTCTGGGCGATGAATAAAATCCATTTCTAATGGTCAGTGAATCACTGTCCAGATGTGTGTCATCAATTTGTATAACTAGAGGCGATTATTGCTTGCTTTGCTTAGCGAAAATCGACATTGATCAGCGGCAGGGTCTGCACTATTCAATTTCTGTCGCAAACAAAGCTGGCATTTTTGTCATCTACATGTCATCTACAGGTGTGACAGATTCGGGGATGGGGCGCAGTTGCAAAAAGAAGAGGGTAAAACCATCTTTTTGACCCTCGATCTGGCGGGCCTTAGAATGGTAAAATTAATGGCCGAATTGGTCGATGTAAAATGAAGTATTCGGCCAGCTTTGGGTAGCGTAGCAAATCTATAAAATCACAGCGGTCTACGGTGTGCGGTGTGCGGTGTGCGGTGTGCGGTGTGCGGTGTGCGGTGTGCGGTGTGCGTGTGTGTGTGCGTGTGTGTGTGTGTGTGTGTGTGTGTGTGTGTGTGTGTGTGTGTGTGTGTGTGTGTGTGTGTGTGTGTGTGTGTGTGTGTGTGTGTGTGTGTGTGTGTGTGTGTGTGTGTGTGTGTGTGTGTGTGTGTGTGTGTGTGTGTGTGTGTGTGTGTGTGTGTGTGTGTGTGTGTGTGTGTGTGTGTGTGTGTGTGTGTGTGTGTGTGTGTGTGTGTGTGTGTGTGTGTGTGTGTGTGTGTGTGTGTGTGTGTGTGTGTGTGTGTGTGTGTGTGTGTGTGTGTGTGTGTGTGTGTGTGTGTGTGTGTGTGTGTGTGTGTGTGTGTGTGTGTGTGTGTGTGTGTGTGTGTGTGTGTGTGTGTGTGTGTGTGTGTGTGTGTGTGTGTGTGTGTGTGTGTGTGTGTGTGTGTGTGTGTGTGTGTGTGTGTGTGTGTGTGTGTGTGTGTGTGTGTGTGTGTGTGTGTGTGTGTGTGTGTGTGTGTGTGTGTGTGTGTGTGTGTGTGTGTGTGTGTGTGTGTGTGTGTGTGTGTGTGTGTGTGTGTGTGTGTGTGTGTGTGTGTGTGTGTGTGTGTGTGTGTGTGTGTGTGTGTGTGTGTGTGTGTGTGTGTGTGTGTGTGTGTGTGTGTGTGTGTGGTCCCCCCCCCCGCCTCAAATTGGAAGCCCTTGCTGCCCCCAGCTCCGTTCCTACGCCTATGATTGTGAAGTTGTGAATTAATAATTATTCTGCCAACTTTATGGCATTCATATCGAACCAATATCAGTGATTGCAGAATTATAAATCGCTCAAAAGTAGGGAGCTGTTAATATTGTTGGATCCCAGCCTAAAAAGTGGGGCCTTGGCTTCCCCGACCCCCTGGTTCTTACGCTTATGAGTTATGACTTATTGGTATTGCGGGGTTGTTAATTCATCATTATTTTCGCAACTGCATTCATATCGAACCAATATCAGTGATTGAAGGAGAAATGTTCAAAAGTGGGGGGCCAATTAACATTGCTGCCCCCCCCCCCCCCCCAGCCTGAAAAGTGTAGGGGGATGGCCCCCACGGACCTTCCCCCCCCTCCCCCCGTTCCTACGCCTATGGCAATTTGTGTCGCATCACTCACATTCCGGTCATTGTTAGGAAAGTCAAGTCTCAGTCTATTGTTTTATGCTCGTCAGCCATTTGCACCCGCAGACTAAAACACAATCATTCTTTACAGTCAAAGTTTTCACGGAACAAAACTTCCAAGTCCAGAAAAATAGAGAAACGGGCCACTTTTCTGACACTGGCCACAAGTCCAGCGAAGTCGGCAGCTCGTAGCTCGTCCATGGTGTTCAGAACTTTCCGTCCAAACATCTCAATGACTTCGTTTGAATCACCGGTGACATCCAGCTGTTGCGTCCCTTGATGAAGTGGACCACGTCGATGAGCTTGTCCGTCTGGGCCCGATGAAGCACCAAGTTGTACAGCGCCCCGTTGCGGTGTTCGTGTCCTCGGAATGCGAATCCCTGTTGTCCCAAGTACTGCACCGATGCAAAGACCAGTGACAGAGCTTTCTGGGCGACCTTTTGATTTGCTGTTGTTTGTAGTTTGAGACTTTGCTCCAATCTGGGTGCAGACTTCAGGTGGACTTTGATGATGGCGTGTTTGTGACAGTCGCTTTGTTCGTGCTTGCGGAATTTCTCTGTTGCCTTCTTCCAGTTACTGAAGCCTTCAAAGAAGGCCGATT
>JAXIVJ010019099.1:17500-20902 GCA_036785665.1 Chirona hameri | reverse complement strand
ATATATATATATATATATATATATACTATATATATATATATATATATATATATAATATAAATATATATATATATATATATATATATATATATATATATATATATATATTATATATATATATATATATATATATATTATATATATAATATATATATATATATATATATCCTATCAACCTACGAAGGTGCCACATCATATCAACGCCCACTACATTCAGCAGACGTCACATCTGCCGTCAATTCAACGCCGTATTTTAGTGCCGTCAATTTAACGCCGTATTTTAGTGCCGTCAATTTAACGCCGTATTTTAGTGCCGTCAATTTAACGCCGTATTTTAGTGCCGTCAATTTAACGCCGTACGTGCCGTCAATTAATCGCAGTAATTTAGTGCCGTCAATTCAAGACGCCGCGTTTGATCGTGGCGTCGCCGCCACTGCAGTCAGTCCACCGTGACATAAAGACGCTCCTTCCGTGCACGTGCAGGCCCATTTTTGTCCGGTGCATTTGTCTGCGGGTTTTCCTTGTTGGATACCTTTGTTCATATGACTGGCATGATAGTAGTGGTAATAAGGTATTTTATATGGCCAGATAGTCGTTGAGCAAGGTTATGCTGTCTCTGCACGACGGCCAGTAGGTGAAATATCACGTGCTATTGACGCATCGGATGGCTGCAATGTTAAAGAAGACCCATTTTGATTGTGCTTAAAGGTGAAATGTGATTCAATAAATTAATTGTCTTAAAGCTTTGTATTTGACCTCCTTACATAAGTTGAGTTTATGATTGAACGTTTTTGTATGAATTTTCGAGCACGGCTCATGATCACATACACAAACCAAAAGAAACACACCGATTAGCTTGCCAGCAGCAACTGTCGACGAAAACAACTTTACTGACAACGAGCGTGACTATCTTTACATACACTTTCAACAAAATAATTAAAAACAAGCTTTTGTCTAAGCTTTGACTAAGTTTCTAATGCATGTGATTACATAGTTATGAGATGTTACGCCCGAAGGAGATATTTCTATTCATGACGGGTTTCAACTGACGAATGAAGAGCGATTCGCATATCTTACGATGGGGATGAACTTTTGTTTTTGCCAAATGTGAACTGAAAGAGGTATTTCGTTACGAGGGATTCGATAGTCACCATGGACCAAAACAAAGTGCTCACCAATGGGAGTTTCTGGAGTCTTGTTTCTCGCTGCTAGAACATGCTCATTGAACCGTAATCGAATGGGCCGTCGTGACTCACTCACGTAAGGTATATGAACGCCCTTCCTTTCACACAGTACACACGTTACACAATACACAACACCCGACGTTGAACACTTTCCCTTTAAACTGACTCACATGCATTGCATACTCTTCTGCCAGACGGGCACTCAGGCGGGCGAAAAGGCCGAACAAACAAGATGGTTCTTCAGAGTATTTGTGCCCATATTACTTTTACATCTAGTTCTGACTTTTGTACAATACTTATCCAATCCAAACTTTAGCACCCATCGCTTCATCAATATATGGTAGGGTGCGATAGCCATCTAGATCAAATTTAGCTTTCTGTTGGCGCTGTCGTAGAACACGCGAACAGGTGACTTTTCGGCGTATGCGTCTCACAAGTTGTTTTTGGTAACCATTTGATTCGAAGAGATCTTGAATCTTCTGGAAAGATATTTCTTTCTTTTTTCTCGTTTGATGAAACCCGTTTTGCTCCTCGGAATTCTGAGCGAATGATGTTTTTTTTTTTTAGTCATCGGGTTTGCTGACGTATAGTGCATGCTGACTGATGACGGAGTGGTTTGGTTTAACACACAGTTGGTTTGGTTTAACACACAGTTGGTTCGGTGTAACACACAGTTGGTTTGGTTTAACACACAGCTGGTTTGGTTTAACACACAGTTGGTTTGGTTTAACACACAGTTGGTTTGGTTTAACCCTATTTGTAACAGGCTCCTGGCTACCCCTATTTGTAACAGGGGGGGGGGGCGGATTCCGCCCCCCCGGAGATCTCGAGATCTACCCGTCCGATTTTCAAAAATGAAACGGCGTTTGGTTCCCCTCAACACGATCTACATTTCTAAATAATAAAAAAATCTAAATTTTTTGATAGGGGGGCAACAGGGGGGGGGGCAAAAAACCACAAATTTTAGTGGTATTTTTGATCCAATCTAGCTTTCATGTTTATGGACCGATTTTAACACAATTAATACGAATCGATAGAGATTGAATTGGTAATTGATATATGACAGTGGCGTTTGAAAATTCAAAAATCATAGGCGTGTGCAGGTCACTCAATATGGGGGTGAAGTAAATGCGTAATAAATCCATTTTTTGATTGTTTTTTTTTAAAGAAATGAAATGGTATGTGATTGTGACATTAGGCAAAAACAGTTAAAAATCATATTTTTTGCCATAGGCGGTACCAGGTTAGTGAAAAAATGGGGGTAAAATTGGAGAAAAATATTAACCGCAGACAAGTTGCTACCCAGCACTATAAATATGTTACTTGATCGTAGATAGTTCCTTTTTGCATGTTGTACTTCATAATAGGCGTATCCAGGATCCAAACTGGGCGGGCTCAATACCTTTTTATAAGTATATTATCTGCTATTATGATACTAACTAGTCAACAGTGACTATTTCACTTACAACTTCAATTAACATTGCTTACCCCCCCTTTTACCCTACCTGGACTCGCCTATTATCTTATAATCGTTCGTAGAGTAGCCCGTGGTGCGTGTTTCATCCGAAAACTACAGTATGTTATGTCATTGTACGCCCATGCCTCTTAGTTTCCTTGCAATAATATGACCCCCTTTCTTCCATTCCTGAGCGCGCCTCTGCAAACAAAAATGACTTTATTCCCTTTCCTGGCCTCATATGTGCATATATAATTATAAGCTAACCGTCTATTGGGCCGTTATCGCTGGCATATCGTCATCACCAAGCCAGTCACCCCCCTTTTCATGTGCCTGAACACGCCCCTGAAACTCTATATGTAATACATTATGAAAATAATGGAAGCAGAAGCTATCTTTTACATCTTGATAACTATAAATGCCCCTTACATTGCTCTATTTGTTTCCCGCCAAGCATTGAATACTTCCTGGAAACCCACCCTTTTCAAGCCCCTGAAACCGCCTCTGCCATGAAATTTTAATGATATTTCATTAACATCAACTAATTTGCACTTGTTGCAATCACCGTGAACCGATGTAACTCCTTCATACTTGAGGCAGTTACGAAGAAACCGTGAAGATCGCATTTCCGTATTATCGCCAAATATCGCCCCCGAACCCAACCAAAACTGTACCCTGGAACCGCCTTTGTTCAGGTTAAGAACTCAAAATTTTGACTCCAAATGCGGTATTCAATTCTATGAAAAGTCCCAAAATTTCATG
>JAXIVJ010019099.1:12500-15000 GCA_036785665.1 Chirona hameri | reverse complement strand
GGCGCAATATGTTTAAATTGTTGATTGATGTAATTTAGGCCGTCTGATAGAGGCTTGGCAGATGGTTTTCTGGAGGAGATTGTAAAATTAATTTCGCGAGTCTGTTCGGCTTCCTCGTTCCCCGGGGAAGCCGGGTTATACCGGCGGGTCACGGGATCCAGATAAATTTTATTGTGATTTGTTTGTTACGTAAATATTTGATAAGCTGTCTAATTTTGAAGATTAACGGGTTTCTGCAGTCGCGGATCGAGGAAATGGCAGAGAGCGAGGTGGACGAATCTGTGCATATAACTGTGCTTTAAGTTTTTCAGTTCTAATATATATTAACCCTATTTGTAACAAGCTCCTGGCTACCCCTATTTGTAACAAGGGGGGGCGGATTCCGCCCCCCCCCCCCCCCGGAGTTCTCGAGATCTACCCGTACGATTTTCAAAAATGAAACGGCGTTTGGTTCTCCTCAACACGATCTACATTTATAAATAACACAAAAATCTCATTTTTTGATAGGGGGGCAACAGGGGGGCAAAAACCACAAATTTTAGTGGTATTTTTGATCCAACATAGCTTTCATGTTTATCGACCAATTTTAACACAATGAATACGAATCGATAGAGATTGAATTGGAAATTGATATATAACAGTGGCGTTTGAAAATTCAAAGATCATAGGCGTGTGCAGGTCACTCAATATGGGGGTGAAGTAAATGCGTAATACAACCATTTTTTTATGTTTGTTTTTTTAATAAATGAAATTGTATGTGATTGTGACATTAGACAAAACAGTTAAAAATCATATTTTTGCCATAGGCGGTACCAGGTTAGTGAAAAAGGGGGGTAGAATGGGGAAAAATATGAACCGCAGACAAGTTGCTACCCAGCACTATAAATATGTTACTGATCGTAGATAGTTTCTTTTTGCATGTTGTACTTCATCATAGGCGTATCCAGGATCCAAACTGGGGCAGCTCAATACCTTTTGATAAGTATATTATCCGCTATTATGATACTAACTAGTCAACAGTGACTATTTCACTTACAACTTCAATTAACATTGCTTACCCCCATTTTACCCTACCTGGACTCGCCTATTATCTTATAATCGTTCATAGAGTAGCCTGTGGTGCGTGTTTCATCCAAAAACTACAGTATGTTATGTCATTGTACGCCCATGCCTCTTAGTTTCCTTGCAATAATATGACCCCCTTTCTTCCATTCCTGAGCGCGCCTCTGCAAAAAAAGAGACTTTATTCCCTATCCTGGCCTCATATGTGCATATATAATTATAAGCTAACCGTCTATTGCGCCGTTATCGCTGGCATATCGTCATCACCAAGCCAGTCACCCCCCTTTTCATGTGCCTGAACACGCCCCTGAAACTCTATATGTAATACATTATGCAAATAATGGAAGCAGAAGCTATCTCTTACATCTTGATAACTATAAATGCCCCTTACATTGCTCTATTTGCTTCCCGCCAAGCATTGAATACTTCCTGGAAGCCACCCCTTTTCAAGCCCCTGAAACCGCCTCTGCCATGCAATTTTAATGATATTTCATTAACATCAACTAATTTGCACTTGTTGCAATCACCGTGAACCGATGTAACTCCTTCATACTTTAGGCAGTTACGAAGAAACCGTGAAGATCGCATTTCCGTATTATCGCCAAATATCGCCTCCGAACCCACCCAAAACTGTACCCTGGAACCGCCTCTGTTCAGGTTAAGAACTCAAAATTTTGACTCCAAATGCGGTATTCAATTCTATGAAAAGTCACAAAATGTCATGGGCCTGCTCCCAGCCGTTCTGGAGATATCTGCGAAAAACATGAGGGGGGCGGAATCCGCCCCCCCCCCTGTTACAAATAGGGTTAAGGCCAGGAATATTGCTGAGAGTTCTGCTGTATATACGCTGTTTATGTCGGGGAGGCGAAAGTTATTGTTATCTATATTCGTGTTGTAAGCTCCGCCGGTTCGGCCGTCGTTCCGGGAGCCCTCAGTGTATATAAATGTGAGCGTGTCGTGTTGTGCTTTGAATTCGTGGAAGAGTGAGTGTGTCTCTGCCGCCGTGACTGTGTTTTTGTTGTGTGAAGAGGCGGTGTGTGTCTGGTGTTGTGTCGAGCCAGTGAGGTGCGAGTGGCGGCGTTGGCATTGTGTTGATGTGTAGGATGTTGAATAGTATGAGTGTTTGTGTGATTCTGTGACTGATCAGTGGGTGTCGTTTTTGAAGTAGTGTTTGTCGTCTTGTGGGTGCGGGTTGAGATAACCCTATTTGTAACAGGGGGGAGGGGGGATTCCGCCCCCCCCCCCTCTCATGTTTTTCGCAGATATCAACCGAACGGCTAAGACCAGACCCAATCAATTTTGGGACTTTTCCTAAAATTGAATTCCGCAATTAGATTTTAAATAAATGCGTTCTTAACCTGAACAGAGGCGGTTCCAGGGCACGTTTTTGGGAGGGTTCTGCGGCGACATTTGGCGATAATACGGAAATGCGATCTTC
>JAXIVJ010019099.1:0-7500 GCA_036785665.1 Chirona hameri | reverse complement strand
CCGTGGCGTGCTCAAGGTACGTGGCCACGTGACCGACCGAGAGACATTCGACTCCGTGGCGTGCTCAAGGTACGTGGCCACGTGACCGACCGAGAGACATTCGACTCCGTGGCGTGCTCAAGGTACGTGGCCACGTGACCGACCGAGAGACATTCGACTCCGTGGCGTGCTCAAGGTACGTGGCCACGTGACCGACCGAGAGACATTCGACTCCGTGGCGTGCTCAAGGTACGTGGCCACGTGACCCACCGAGAGACATTCGACTCCGTGGCGTGCTCAAGGTACGTGGCCACGTGACCGACCGAGAGACATTCGACTCCGTGGCGTGCTCAAGGTACGAGTCTATCTGCAGGAGTGAATGCATTTTATACCTAATATGCGTTACGCCTAACTTTCGGTAAGAAATTATCAATTTTAACTTCATCATATATTTCTCCTTTGGTTATGTGTTTATAGGTTTTATGTGTAATACATACATTTGTGAGTTTTTATATAGGCGTAACTTATAACAAATCGTGGCTTACCTCCGTACCGTGTAAAGTCAAACTGGGATGGATTATATATAAATAGTACTAATGTAAATTATTACAAAATTTGGATGAAATGTAACTTGGATGAAGTATGGTTATCAATGTGCTACGAGTCTGGAATCTTTCGCTTCATACGTTGTAAAGGGACACGAATTTGCTTGTGTTAGCTTATTTCAATGATGTAAAATGATGTGATGTGATGATGATAAGATGATGTGTAAAATGAACTAACTAAAGGTGATAATTATGTTCCAAATTATTTCGAGTGACTATGCAATTAAGTGGCATCGGCAGTACAGCCTGTACACAACGAAAATAAAGAAGACGAAGTCATTGTTGATAGTTTAACAGCGTCAGTTGATTAATTCCTTTTGAATGATGCATTCATTCGTTTCTAGCCTGGAATGTAATTCAGTTATTTCACGCGACGGGTTTTTCAGGATAATGTTTTGTATAGTTATATTATACATAGCTTACATAGCTTCAGCGTTGCCATATATATTGAAGCAGAGCTCCAAACCATAGTGTAATATGCCAAACAACAAGTGCAGGTGTGCGGTGCAGGTGTACAGTGCAGGTGTACGGTGCAGGTGTACGGTGCAGGTGTACGGTGTACGCTGAATACGTATTACAGGTGTACGGTTCAGGTGTGCGGTGCAGGTGTACGGTGCAGGTGTACAGTGCAGGTGTGCAGTGCAGGTGTGCGGTGAGCGCTGAATATGTAGTTCGAACAATGCCAGTCAGAAATATTGCTAGTTACATCGCATTATCTGGCACGTTGTCATAAACACGGACATAGCAGTAGCCATACAGTACAGACACAATACTTCGAGGAATGTATCTCACCGTGTGACTTACGGTATCCCTCACTGCATCGACTCCGCCCATGCCACGTGGCCAGAAGCCATTAAGGTTGGCAGTGAACGGTGGCGCCATTCGTCCATTGTGTTCCCCTGGTGGCGACATTCGTCCATTGTGTTCCCCTGCTGTCACCCGCATTGTCATGGTATGGTGCGGTTTTTACGGTCTTATGTACATTGTTGTGATGGAGGGAAATGCATGGAAAGTATGGTTGGAATTCAGCTCATGCGGTTGGGAAGAGAACGAAACCACGTGCGCGGAATGATTAGGAATATAGTGCAGGCTAAGAAGCAAAAAGAGGAAATGTGTTGTACCGTTGTCAAGGTAGTTTGAGTTCAACTCGACAAAACGTCCAGGTTTCGAGCTCTTGATTGTGTTTGTTATCACGATGTTTCTCTTTTCTGTTTCCTTTTCTTACTGTTCTGTTTCTCATACTGTTTCCTTTTTGCATTGCAGTTCGAAAGTTGAGAACATACGATGGTAAGCTAAGGAGAAAGATAAGAAAATAACGTTTTAGATAGTTGTTGATCAGACCGCAGGAATATTTTGTAAAATATTTTTACCCTACTGTAAGTGTTAACAAGTCATGAATTGTTGCCATTCATTAGTTATGTAATACAATATTCCAAGATGGTATTTTATTATCCCACGCCCTGGTGGGGATCACTTTGACCCCTGAGGATTTTTTAAATAGCGAGAAAACGGCAGCGCGCAGCGCCGCCAAATTTGCCACAACCGTTCCGGCATCCATTACCCACATTGTGGCGAAGTTTTCACCGTGGGTCTTTTCAGGTCGGTCAGGTCAGCAGGTCACGGCAAGAGTTGAACTCACACCTTTTCTCCATTTTGGTTTGTGTTCGTACCAAAGCTACCGAACCGAACGATTTGAACTAACACACGTTAACCAGGGCATAGGTTTGTACAATTCAGTTATCTCGGATTGTTTTTTATATCGGTGACCTGGTCAGGTCAGGTCAATTGATTGCAGGTAAATTGAGTTACCTCTCAATTATAAGTCAATGGGAAAGTATACAAATCCTTCCTATTCAGAGAATATGCATTTGCTCAGGCCATTTCTTTCAGGATTATGTTATTTTAGCTCATCATTGATGACACAGGATTCTTGCTCACTGACCTCTGCAAGGTCATCTGAGGTCAACTGAGGTCGCCAGCACTTTTTATCGATAACTCTTGTTGATAGAATAAAGCTAGATACGTGCGAATAACACCATTTTTGTCTCGTCAATACACGTCGCACCATCAATAGTCATGACCTACCTGGGTCACCAAATGACCTTGACTTGAGGTCAAATTTTGAAATTGAAACCTGGTCTTCATCAGTATATTTCAAAGCATCTTGACGCGACAAACACGATGGTGATGAAAGTTATTGCCCTATCTTTCTTAGATAAAAGTTATTCACGAAAAACACTTTTTGAAAGAAAGCGTCATCGTGACCTTCGGTGACCGCTGGAGCATAAACTATTGACTTGAGCTCAAAGTTGACGATACCAATTGCATTGCATTTTCCAATTGCATTTCTTCAAGAGCTTTTGGTTACTATTTATGCTTGTTCCTAGCTATCATAGTTCACAAGATATTTGATGGTATCTGGAGCAAAGCCCGAAACTTGGGAAAAATGACATTTGATGACCTCTGAAGACCTTAATATTGACCTGGCCCAACAATGACTGAGTAACTTCGAATGTTCTTGTTAAGATCTTTCTAACGTTTTGTTTCGCTTCTTTCAGCCCTTTTAGTTCTCGAGTTAGTGGGGGACATTTTGACCCCCGCCCCCCAACCCCACCAGGGTGAATTTGTCCCAGAGGCCCACCGGGGCGCGGGTTATGAAGGTTAATGTTGTCCTTTGATTTTGCCATTTGTTGTTGTCCTTAACCCGCGAGTCACTGGGGTGGGGGGCTTTTTTAGCCCCTCCTTAGGAATATTGGAAATATCTCAACAACTAATGCAGATATCGACGCCAAACTTTCAGTACTTTTCGGACATCATTTGTACACCTTTTGTGCAAAAATGAAGCAATTTGGTCATTTTTTTAAAAGATATAGTGAATTTAGTGACGGCACCAAACACGATTTTCACCCCAAAATCAGCTAAACTTCGCCAGGCTGTACAAATGCCACATTTGAAGCAAAATGCAATTGAAAAAACAACTGTAAAATGTATCAAATTGCAGGGGCTACAAACCAGCTATCTCGAAATTTCGCAAATTTTGTTTTTTGACCCCAAAACATTTCAATTTTTTTTTTTTTTAAATGCCCACAAAATCTTTTTTTTTTCTTCAAAGATATTAAAAAAACGGAATACCTGTCAAATAACGACATATGGGCAACTACCATACCAAATTTCATAATTATGTAATCTTTTTTGACCGACCTGGCATATAAAGTATGGGTAAATCATGACGCCATATTTCGAAATTGTATTTGTTGGCTTTTATTGACCAGATACAGACAAATGTTTACAGACAAATACAGACTGTACTTTATTTTAGATAAAACTGATATAAAACATGTTTTTTCATTTGGATTTATCAATTTCAAATTTTGACCTTCAGTGACCTGAACTTGACCTGAACTTGACACTATCGTCACGTAAATGAAGTCAGGTGGTAAAATAACTACGACTATCGAATTCAACGCGTAAAAGCATCCATAAAACATGTGCTGCATGACTTTCGTAGATATTTTGTGTGTAGTGACCTTTTGTGACCTGACATTGACCTTGATCTTTTCCAACAATCTCACTTTAGCTCATGTGGGATATGTATCATATCTTTGACAGCACTTTGGGTGATCATAGGCCCAATTGAAGACCATGGATGGCAAGTATTGTCCATAAATTCAAATACCGCGATTTTGACGTTTGACTTGACCGTCACCTGACATGTGACCTTAATTTTACATTTTGAAGTGTGTGTTAGGTTTATCTCATTGAGTGCTTTCGAATGCCGCCTTGCGCGTCCCGCTGAGATCATTGGTTCTGAAGATACCAGGGGGATACCCCCCCCCCCCCCCCCCAGTGAGTCGTGTTACAGAATATACCCCAGTGACTGCCGGGTTAATTGAAATGTCGACATATTTTCGATTGAACAGCGCGATTCCAATTACAAATGTCCTTGTCTTGGACATCACAAAGGAAAAATCACTACTCGAATGCCCGGGGCACAACACCTTTCTTATTGATCGCTTGAAGGCTAACGCATCAGTCTTTGTTTGCTGGGAGTGCTTGACAAAAAGAAGATAAGAGATGTTGGACTGAATTGTCTGAACCGGTCCTCTCTGTCGCTGGCCGACCGACCAGCTTCATCCAGAGGCAGGGGTGTTACAAAGTGCGAACTTACTATATATATATATATATATAGTGGGCGCCAAAATATTCCCTACAAGAACTTGCTCCGGGCCCGAAAATGTACCAATTTAACAATCTGTTTTGCTCTGTGGTCATCAATTATGCAAAGAGTAATGCACAACTACATATACTTTTCAAATTAGCTGCCAAGTTTCTTTCTTTATTATTGCTAGTTGTGAACCCCAAATACCACCACCCCCAACCTTCGGCCGATATATTTTTCTCGGATAGAAATCATTATCGCCAAAAATACGTGTCCTGAAATGTCTAACGTTCTGGGCCGCGATCGTGGCGTGTGCCACTTCCATTGCTTTAACATAGGGGCCGCGAACCGCCGGCCAGAATTGAACATTTGTGCCCTGATAAGTGTCATGCTTAGATGATTCTACGCAAAAAGGTTCAAAACCGCCTGTGTTCAATTCGTTTTATTGGACTATGAAAGTACTATAACCAGGCGCGTAACTACCACTGGGGTCACTGGGGATCAGTCCCCAGTAACATTTTCGGATTTTAACCTTACGCCTATGGGCGTTGCATGGAAAGAATCGACTTCGAGGTGCCTCCGTCCCCACCTACTTTCGGTAGGTGGTTACGTCTATGACTATACCTTAACTACATGCCAACATACCAGACTCCTATTATTGGTGTTCAGGTGTTTTCACCTGAATGCAGGGTCCTAGGGTTGCTTTGAAGACAGGGTGCGGGGTAGAAAATTCAGCCTAACAATACACATTAACACGCGCCCTGGAGGAGAGGGGGCGAAATCCCTCCCTCCCCCCCCCCCCCCCCCCCTCTTGTTTTTCGAGGATAGCGCAAAAATGGCGGCGGGCAGCGCCGCCATGTTTTGCACACCTGGTCAGCAATGAACTTCCCACATTATGTAAAACAATTTACCTCGGGTCATCTCAGGTCAGGTCACCAGACCAGGTCACGTGATGACCTCAACTCCAAAACGTTTCCAGTAGTACCACAGCCACAGTTTTAAGCTGGGCAGTTTCATTCTTGGAAGATTTCATAAGATCATAGATACCAACAATTTGTTTATCTCGGATTTATAATATCGGTGACCTAAGGTCAGGTCAATTTCGTGACCGCCAACACCGTTTTGTCAATAACTACATATAGACATGATAAAGATAAAGAAGAGAAAATGATACCAATGTGTTTGTATCGACGAGACACGTCTCACAATATGCAACATGACCAACTTGGGTCACCAGTTGACCTTGGCATGAGGTCAAATTTCTTAGTTGACTTAACCCGGTCACCATTAAAATTATTCGAAGCGTCTTGACCAGCCAAGCACGATGGCGCAAAAAAGATTGGTTTATATTTGTTCAATAAAAATGTATTTGCGAAAAACAGTTTTGCAAAAATATCACCTTTTTGACATTTGATGACCTTTGGAGCCTAAACTATTGGCCTGAGCTAAAATCTGAGGACACTAATGTCAATTAAATTTTTGCAAGGGCTTTCGATTGCATTTTTCCGTTTGCTGCTAACTATCATAGTTCCAGAGATATTTGGGGATGTTCGAAGCGAAGTCTTGAAAACTTGAAAATCTGACCCTTGATGGCCTTTTGGTGACCTCAATATTGACCTGAGAAAAAAATGAACGAAATGCTTTCGAAAGAGCTTGTCTCGAGCTATCTAACATCGTTTTCTGATTGTCCCTGCGTTGCGTGGTTTTCGAGATCATAGGGGGTGCGAAATCCGCCCCCCCTCCAGGGCGTGTAATTATCAGAGGCCCTCCAGGGCGCTTGTTAGGAGTGGAATATTCAGCCTAACAAGACTATATGATAAAATCTGCTAGTTTGACAAACTGACCCTTCAGAATTGGCTGTTACAAATTACAACACTTTTCAGCCTGTGGAGGAAAGTGGGTTAGTATATATGCTAAGGTTTCTAGTTATCAAATTCACCTCAGTTTAGGGAGTGGAAAATTCACTGTAAAACCGGGGGGAAGAGTGGACAAATAGTATCCATAGGTATTGTCCACCCAGATTTTGCAATCCTAGGACACTGCCTGTCTGGATATTACACCTTTACTTACCCTATGTGTTTTCAGCAAACTATCACTGCACATGGCATGCCCTGTTGTTAACAGAATCTTAAAATCTTGAGCCCATGAGTTCATCAGTGCAGTGTTCTGTGTTTGAACAATGAGTATATACCTATGCATTGTATTTCATGCTTTGCCATGACAAATATTGAATTTCATATCAATAAGAGGGATGAGAGGCCAACCTATGGCCACCTGCATTGTTGAATGTTGTTCTTTTCAAAATATGAATGTTTTCTTGGCCACTAAGTTTCAGCCTGCAGTTAATGAAGATGTTATCCACTTGAGAGAGAATATTAACATTCCATTGTTTTTTAACAGGTATCATTGTCTTTTCATTTCCCTTTTTAACAGGTATCATTGTCGTTTTTTAGTTCCCCTTTTAACAGGTATCATTGTCCTTTTTTAGTTATCTAAATTATTCCAGCTTTCAAAATTGGGTGACATTGTAGGTATAAGGTGCTCACTGCTCATTGTTCATCAGTTGCTCATTGCTAAAAAAAAGTGGCACAGTGACATTAATTTCCACAGTTGCTGCTGTAATGCAATCATGCACAGTATGGTACTGTCCAGTTGTATGAGTTGGGCAGTTTTGTGCACCTGGCTCAATTTGAGCCAAGAAAGCTGAAATGTCTGGACATGATCTAACACCAGCACAGAAAATGGATATTTGTCTAC
>JAXIVJ010019098.1:0-20904 GCA_036785665.1 Chirona hameri | reverse complement strand
ACCACCGGCCGCGCCGACCGAACCAGACCTACCTGTGACGGCCTGGAACCACCGACCGCACCGACCGTACCAGGCCTACCTACCCTTGACGGCCTGGAACCACCGGCCGCGCCGACCGTACCAGGCCTACCCGTGACGGCCTGGAACCACCGGCCGCGCCGACCGTACCAGGCCTACCCGTGACGGCCTGGAACCACCGGCCGCGCCGACCGCACCAGGCCTACCCGTGACGCACTGGAACCACCGGCCGCGCCGACCGTACCAGGCCTACCCGTGACGGCCTGGAACCACCGGCCACGCCGACCGTACCAGGCCTACCCGTGACGGCCTGGAACCACCGGCCGCGCCGACCGTACCAGGCCTACCCGTGACGGCCTGGAACCACCGGCCGCACCGACCGTACCAGGCCTACCCGTGACGCACTGGGCCGGGAAGGCAGAGCGGGACACGCCGTCGAATAAGGCAGCCGGTGGTCAGCGAATGCCGCTCGATGACTTTGGATGACGTCGAGTAAGTCAGTGTGATATCGGGTGGGCTAGGGTTACTTCGGGTGAATAAAGGTGACCTAGGGTTATTTCGGGTGACTTCAGGTGACTTCAGGTGACTTCAGGTGACCTCGGGTTACTTCGGGTGACTTCAGGTGACGTCAGGTGACTTCAGGTGACCTAGGTTTACTTCGTGTGACTTCAGGTGACCTATGGTTACTTCGGGTGACTAAAGGTGGCCTATGGTTACTTCGGGTGACTAAAGGTGACCTAGGGTTACTTCGGGTGACTTCAGGTGAATTCAGGTGACTTCAGGTGACTTCAGGTGACCTCGGGTGACTTCAGGTGACTTCAGGTGACTTCAGGTGACTTCAGGTGACTTCAGGTGACTTCAGGTGACTTCAGGTGACTTCAGGTGAATTCAGGTGACTTCAGGTGACTTCAGGTGACCTCGGGTGACCTCGGGTGACTTCAGGTGACTTCAGGTGACTTCAGGTGACTTCAGGTGACTTCAGGTGACTTCAGGTGACTTCAGGTGACCTCGGGTGACTTCAGGTGAATTCAGGTGACTTCAGGTGACTTCAGGTGACCTCGGGTGACAGCAGTCCCTGTTGCGGGGCACGGGCCCGCCTTTGAGCGGTGCGGGGCCGCCGCCTGTGACGTCCGACATGTCCGCCCAGCCGAGCTGTCACTCCTTTCCCGGGCGAGACCACCGCGATGGCGCCGCTCCACCGGCCGCCCGCCTGCATTGTTCGTCAGCCACGGAGCCACGCCGCTTTTTACAAGCCGCGCATTGTTGGCCAACTCATATGCATGAATTTCGCCTGGCCATGATATCAGGGCCGGTGGCCGGCGCTGGCGGCGGCTGAGACGGCCGCCCGAAATCGATTACGTCTCTCCGGAGCGCTCCGGACCGCTCCGGTCGGATTCCGGCTCCGACTCCGGGCCGGCCGGCGCCGCGCGACGGCTTCTCCAGCTCTGTCTAATCTCCTGACAAAGCTAATTAAGCTGCTCTCCAATTATGCTCGCGCGGAATCACCGGAATGTGTAAGGGCCCGTCACAAATTGCATAGTTTTCTGGCGGAGCGCTCTGTCTCTGAGACACCGTCGTAGGAGCTCGCAGTCTGTAATGCGACAGAGTCATTGTCCGTGAAAGTGCGGTGACGAATCGGAGGTAGTGAGGCGTGATTCGCCGCCCGGAGGCTGTGTCTGTGTGTGGTACAGTGGGTCGGCAGGTGATTCGCCGCCCCGGAGGCTGTGTCTGTGTGCGGTACCGTGGGTCGGCAGGTTTGTGCGGTACAGTGGGTCGGCAGGTTTGTGCGGTACCGTGGGGAATCACAGCCCATCCACATGAAGCAGCAGGCAGCCATACGCTGGTCAAACAACGCTCAACACAAAAACGTCGACACGACAGTCTAGTGCAATACTGTTGCAGTGTTCGTGTGAGCCCATTTCGTGAATAACGAACCGACGGGCCCTGTCAATGGAAGGAAGAGGCGATATACTGTCAGTGACAGGAAGTGGCGATATACTGTCAGTGGGAGGAAGAGGCGTATACTGTCAGTGGCAGGAAGTGGCGATGGAACGCTGTCGGGTGCGGCGCACAGAAACAATGGGCAATCTGGTGCGCTCGCTCGACTCACTGCTCGTGCTCGTCGTTCGCATCAGTGCAGACCGGCGCGTGCAGAACAGTGTGTGACCTCCGCTGTGCCGGGGGAGGGGGGAGGGGTGCGACGTGTCAGGGACCCCTGACACAGGGACATATTACATCCGTGCAATGTGACAAGGGTCTCCGCGTGACACGGGGATGCGTCTCGCCACCCCTCCCTACTGCGCAAGCAACCCCTGCGTCACCTTTAGCAGGCACCTCGATTGGACGAGGAGATGAGGTCACACCTAGTTGACCCCAGGTGAGTTCTTGGTCGTGTCTGCCCCCTCCCCATCCCAGCCACTCCGGTGGTCAGTCGTAGCTGGACGAGCAGGCCGTTTTCACCTATATTGGCTTACCATAAAGCGCTAGAAATCGTGTCATAAAATTTACTAGCCAGCCGTTAAAATTCCGTCTCGCAAGACCACACAGGACTGAAAAGAGAAATACGGGAATGATACACTTATACGATGGGCCGTATACATCATTTGTCCGAGGAGGCGCCGGGGGATCTGGCCAGCAGGCCGGTAGAGGTCAGCCTTATACGATTGGTCAGCAAAGAGCCGCGCTCCTAATTGGATCTGGATAATTCCCACCATAAATATGCCCAATCGAGGAAATTAATAGATCCTGTTACCTATTTACCGGGACCGTAAAATTTAGATTTCTGGTGAACACAACAAAACAGGGCCAATGAATTTGTTAGATCTGGTGTGGTGTCGTAAATTGTGACGGCACGGGCGGCTCCCGAGGCCCAAATGCGCCACTGATCGTCGCCTTTTGACCGTCACGGCGTAAACTCGCGGCCAAGTCAGGGTGCCCCGCGTGGCCGCCGTTTACGAGATCGTTTGGACGCTGTCTTCAGCAGTTTATTGTTTACCAACCGTAATAAAAGACGGACTGCATTTTAAAGAGCCGATGGGTGCTCTTGCCGTTTTGAAGGATGACTGCCGATTTGAAGTGCAGGAATTCCATCAAGATGTGGTGCCGGCGCCGTTTGCAGCGCCCCTGGACTGGTCGGCGATAGGCGGTCAGAATGGTCGCGATCGGCCCGTCGGCATCCAGAAACGGTCCGTATAAATAAAACAGAGGCAGAGACAGGTGCACCTTGCAAGTCGGTATCGTGGGAAAATGTACGGCAGTTGAACGACGGACTGAAAAGGCAGTTGGTGTTGGAAGAAAATCCGACCGATCGGTGATATCGGCGGCCAGGCTGTTTTTCGTTGAAAAAGAAAAGTAGTTAAGACATTTCCACAGAAACGTGTTTAGCATGCTATTAGTGGCTGTGTTTTATATCCCACAAGTGAATGTGTTATAACACATAATACCTCCGCTATATGGCGTAACCACCACTGGGGACGGGGGGACGCGTTCGCCCCAACATTTTCGGATTTTAACATTACGCCCGTGGGCTTGCATGGAAAGAATCGACTTCAAAGTGCTTCCGCCCCCCCCCCCCTACTTTTGGAAGGTGGTTACGCCCATGCTCCACTAAAAAGTCATCAGTTTGTAGTTCAGTGTAGTTCTGCATCGCTGATTGCAGCGTAATGCAAATTCAATGGAAATCAAATGAAAACTGCAGGGAATCTGCCATGACGGAAATATTCCGAGAAGCGCCAAGGTTTGTACGCTGCGCAGTCTCATGTTTTTATATGTTTGTATTCGTGTGCACGATGTGCATGATATTTGCTGGTAATCGGCGATGACGATGACGATGACAACTAATAGGCTTGGCCAAATTTGGCGCCTGTTCGCTGCTTTTGTGTCTTTGTTCGGTTGCTATGGTGACTAATTTGTGTCATTATGTACGTTTCGTTTCATGTTCTATCACTTTCATTTTAAAACACAATTTGAACTAAATGGCGGTCGGTAATAGGCATTCAACCAAGCAACGAACCCGCACAATTTAAAACATAACACTACTTGAAACGTCTGAAGAACAACTGGAACCTTCTAAGCGCGGCTCAGCTCGCTGACACGGCAAGAACGAAGTGATTACTTCTTAAAGGAAATAGTTCACCTTGGAAAATTTTACCCAACACGATTTGATTATATTTTTTAATACAATGTATTTTTATTTTGTCAAAAATGGCCTTATATCGCGCCGATTCAGGACAGAAGGCCGTACATTTGTATTGTTTATCAAAACTATATGCATACTCTCTGAGTCAGAGTTCTGACGTCACGCGAATGTAAACAATGGTTCAGCCAATCAGATTCGAAAGTAGTCGCGTAAAGATAGACTCGCATTGGAGATGTGCCAACCGGCGGCCGGCGATCGCTTGCTAGCACCAGCTGCAAGCTGATTGGCTGATGGTATAGCCTCTGCCCGGGCTAAAACCAGTACAACATTCTTTCGCCAGCACCGCATTCCTTCGCCAAGAACTCAAATATATTCGGCTGGAGAGTCTTTTCAGTCAAGCAAACTTGCAGATAGGGGTTTCCCAACACGGGCTACACAACTGCTATCTCAGTTTAAAACTAATGTTGAAGGTGAACTATTTCCTTTAATATACCGCCGGCTGGGAATTCCCGGCGGTGCAGTTGTCACCACTGGGGGAGGGGGGGGGGGGGCAAAACCCAGGCGATGGTTAGGTTACTATGTACACAATACAGCGTTACGCCGCGATACACTGTCAGCGGAGGTGTCGCCGGAAAACAAGCACGAGGTGGCTGAGGCCGACACGTCGTAAACGGCCGAGCAAAACAGACGGGCTTTGACGGCGTGCGATCAGCAAGCAAATTGTTTGTCGTTTCTGCCGATGTTATCACGTCATATACCTGTTAGAACGCCCTGTTACACGCTCGTCTGACACAATATTCCGATATCAAACTAGTTTCGGTCGTATTAATTTCTTACAAGCTGCAAACAGATCATGATAAACTAGCAAAACTACGACGAGGCATTGTATGAGCAGACGTTGACGAGTTGTGAACCAACCGGAAGCAGTAAACACTGATAACACTGATCACTGTAAACACTGATCGTAGTTCGAAGCAGTGTTTACAAACGGCATCGGTTGGTTCACTCACTGATATAAACATAACATACATAACATATAGTTAGCCTGTAATAAGATGAAGTAATGAGACAGATAGTGATACATATATCGAATGGTACGGAGGTAAAACTAAAGCCCAAACCTTTTAGGCAAAGCTCATTTAATCTTATAGCCGAACCTCGTTGATTTGCTTGAAAGAATCACATATGCAGCTTTGTGTTGTTTCGGGCAAAATATACAACTACGTCGTAAAAATGTCAAATACAATTTGAGAAGGTGTCAGGTCAGGTGCAAAAAGTACAAAACATGTTTTGTAGAACTCTGTGTACATGTGTTTTGACAATTCTACAATATCAGCACCGCGATTTGTACCTAAATGTTTCATTTACATTACCTTAAGATAGTTTTGCTTAAAGGGAAATATTTATTTATTTTCTGCATTATCTCATGACAAATGTATGGTATCAAATTGAGGCCTATTTAATAAAGAAGTTAGTAATTACACATGTTTGCGATTACAAACGCAAGAAAATATTGCAAACCTCACAAAAAGACATTTCACAAACATTCACCACCTCTGAATTACCGATTGTAAAGAAAATGTTAATGATTGTAACACAAATGTTAGTACAGCAGAAACCTTTAAATCAACAACGTTTGTATTATTTGATTTTGATTGTTAACAAATTCATTTAACAAATATTTACATTGTGGTTGATTTTGTATTAAAAATCAAATTAGTTATAGGGAGAATTATCTTTTAATTAACATTTCATCGGAATGCAAACTCTGATCGTAAAAATACATCTTGGTAAGCAATTAGAGTACACATAATTTGGCCATTCACCGGGTGGCGGAGCATAACAACAGAACTACTCTCAAAAGAAAGATCGTTGAATTTCTCGACCATTTTTTTCACCTAACCTAGCCGATTCCTTACGTCGTAAAGGGTGAAGGTTCACTACACATTGCACAAGACACCGTTGACCGCTGCAATTCTATCGCCATGCGGTTTCTCCGCGAGGAGGCGCCCATCACATCATAGCGCAAGCGGTAAGGTGCCTGTTACTGGACTTCGAAGCTGGAGATCCCTGTTTGAATCTCTCGGGAAATAACTTTTTTTGGGCAGCTCTACCTATGTATAACTAAACCATTACCCTAACACCCTCGGTAACGTAACAACCTCACCAAGAAAATAACCTGAACATTCAAACAATGTCAATTATCAATGCAGTTTCTGAAATTCAGAAAGCCTGACCCACTGGAATTACAAGTTTGTAATTGCAAACATTTCCTCACTTCCGTCAACCTTTGAGAAATAGAACATGTGCAATTGCAAACATTTTTACAACAATATTTTTGTAAACTAGTTTGTAAATAGTAAATTGAGATTTACTGCCCTGGGGCTTTGTGAAATCCAAACTACAAACATGTGTACAAATTATTTGTAATAACAAAGAAATTATTTGTAATTACAAACGTTTTTGCTTTGTGAAATTGGCCTCTGATCGCGTCTCAATTTAAAAGTGAAATAACAACTTTTTCTATGTCAGTAATTACAATTAGTGAAATTTAAATATATGTACTTATATATGATGACGAACAGTATGATCCTTCTGTATATCTGGCGTGACATAGCTGGCGCCTTTCTTTCATTTGAAACCACTGTGACAATCAGAGGCCAATTTCACAAAGCAAAGAAGTTTGTAATTACAAATAATTTCTTTGTTATTACAAATAATGTTTACACATGTTTGTAGTTTGGATTTCACAAAACCCCAGGGCAGTAAATCTCAATTTACTATTTACAAACTAGTTTACAAAGATATTGTTTGTAAAAATGTCTGCAATTGCACATGTTCTATTTCTCAAAGGTTGACGGAAGTGAGGAAATGCTTGCAATTACAAACTTGTAATTCCAGTGGGTCAAGGGTTCTGAATTTCAGAAACTGCATTGATAGTTGACGTTGTTTGACTGTTCAGGTTATTTTATTGGCGAGGTTGTTACGTTGCCGAGGTTGTTAGGGTAATGGTTTAGTTATACATAGGTATAGCTGCCAAAAAAGTTATTTCCCGAGAGATTCGAACAGGGATCTCTAGCTTTGAAGTTCAGTCACAGGCACCTTACCGCTTGCGCTATGATGTGAGGGGCGCCTCCGCGCGGAGAAACCGCATGGCAATAGAATTGCAGCGGTCAACGATGTCTTGTGCAATGTGCAGTGAACCTTCACCCTTTACGACGTAGGAAATCGGCTAGGTTAGGTGAACAAATGGTCGAGAAATTCAATGATCTTTCTTTTGAGAGTAGTTCTGTTGTTATGCTCCGCCACCCGGTGAATGGCCAAATTCTGTTTACTCTAATTGCTTACCAAGATGTGTTTTTACGAGCAGAGTTTGCATTCCGATGAAACGTTAATTAAAGGATAATTCTCCCTATAGTAATTTTATTTTGAATAAAAAATAAACCACAATGTAAACATTTGTTAAAATGAATTTGTTAACAATCAAATTATTTGTCATTAGCACCAAGTGGAATACAAACGTTCTTGATTTCAAGGTTTCTGCTTTACTAACATTTGTGTTTACAATTTTCTTTACAATCGGTAATTCAGAGGTGGTTTTTTTTAGGTGGTTTGTGAAATGTCTTTTTGTGGGGTTTGCAATATTTGCTTGCGTTTGTAATCGCAAACATGTATAATTACTAACTTCTTTGTGAAATTGGCCTCAGACTTGTGCCTGGATCCCGAAGTTTGATCTGGGATCCCCGTGGACCCCTCAGCATAAAATGCATGAAGATCTTGGATCCGATCATGGATACCTCGGCATAAACTGTAGATCTCACGGCATAAAATATAGCAGGATCTGGGATCTTTGTGGATCCCTCGGCTTATTGTGCACCTGGATCTGGTGTCCCATGTGGATCCCGGGACACAGGACACAGATATCCGGATCTCAGCTGAATCCCGGGATCCCGGCACATGTCTAGGCCTACCATATTGCAAAATATTAATGCCAAATGCTCGACGTCACCCCGGGAGTCGTTTCTCCCTCGTGGGTACACCTTATTAGTAAATGAATCTTGGTATGTAGTCTATACTTGTGCTTGGATCCCGAAGTTGGATCTGGGATCTCAGTGGATCCCTTGGCATAAATGCATGAATATCTAGGATCCTCCTGGATCCCTCAGCATAAAACTGTAGATCCCACGGCATAAAATATATCAGGATCTGGGATCTTTGTGGATCCCTCGGCTTATTGTCTACCTAGATCTGGTGTCCCATGTGGATCCCGGTACATAGGACACAGATATACGGATCTCAGCTGGATCCCGGGATCCAGGAACATGTCTGGACTGGCAATGTCCCTGAAACAAATCGCCGACACTAAATAGGTCGCTGTAGGGTGCATAAATGAACTTCCGATTGCATTGCCACTTTTTCGATTGTTTGTTGATTGTTTTGGAAAAAGTTTTTTTTTTGTATTGATAGGCTAAAGCATTGTATTCTATACAGCCAGATAAAAATTATACAAAACTCCTAATGTTGAAAATAAATAAACAATTATGACGATTGTTTCCCAAACTTGAGGGTCGCAGCCACTAACTATATAGACCGTCGTTGGGTGCCCAAGTTAACTGATAATTTGGATACCTTTTTATTCAATGTTTGTTGATTGCTAAGGATAGTAGGGCACCTAATCATAATAGACAGAATGCCAGACATATTTTCCATAAGATTTAGTAAAAAAGCAATACTGGATTTTGGTGGGGACCGAAGTTCGTTACCAAGTACTTGAGAGTACCGGTAGTTAAAAGCGTGGAACGCTTATCAACTTTAACTTGAAATATATTTCGGTTGAAATTTTTATATGCCAAATGTGATCAATTTACAATATATTTTGGTCTCGTCTGTCGATTTCAAGTAATAACTTCATTTGTTTTTAGGGGGGGGGGAATGTCAGTATTTCCCTTTAAAGGGAATGTTTCGCCTTTCTGAAAGTTGTCAAATATATGCTGGCTATAGGCGAAAATATGAAGTAAGTGCTGCTGAAAACGATGGTGATATTTTGTAAAAGTCACTTAACTTTATACAAATTAAGTTTTTAAATTTGGTATGATCATAGGCGGATCCAGGGGATGGGTAATTGCCCCCCCCCCCCCCACACACGAAAAAAAAATCGGGGGGCAAAAGTATGTTTCTGCCCCTCCCCAAGTTGGAGTAAAAGTTACAATTTGTATATTTTCTAAATGCATGTTAGCTGTTTTTAGCAACATTTATTTATAACTATATGAAAGCTGCTGCAAATTGCCATAAACAAGTGATTAATTGACCTGACGCAACGGCAGATTAAGCAGCAGAATAAACAAACAGTAAACATCTACTTTTAAATTACATTCACAATCTATAGATTATTGATCTGAGCGTCGCGCATCCGCGCCATCCGCGCTAAGTTTGACGTTACTTAGCGCGGATGGCGCGACGCCTCTTATGGTGTGTACTGTGTATTGCTATCTGACACTGTCTTGTCCTCCCATCCTTTCCATATATAGCGATTTCCTTTCATTACGAGCACGTTGTGGCGTACACAATCATAACAACCTACAACTCCGCAAGAATGGTCTTACCAGTCAGTAGGATAGTCAAACGGCCGCTGGCGAGCCGTCTCCAAAGATGAATGTTTGATGCCCTCATTCGTAACGCTTTGGTTATCCACAGCATTCGGACACGTGCATGACCGCCGGCCGTGGCACAGGGTGCAGCCTGCTCTGATATTTTGTGACCCGCGCCCTTCAACCTGCTCCGTCCTCTCATCCCAAGTCGTCCTGGGTGTGTACCCTACCAGCATGCACGGATGTTATAAATTGATGTTATTAAAGCTGGAAATGTGCACTTTCTCGTTTTTCCACATTTTGCTAGAAACGATCTTATCACATCCTTGCCAGCTGCCACTGGATCAGCATGCATCTTGTTTATGCGCTTTACCGATTAACGCCCACCGTCACCAAACATATGGAAAGAGTGAAATTGAAACCTCAGACGCATTCACATTCAGCCATGTTTAAGCACATCCAGCTGGGACAGTGATACCAGTTGTGGTACGAAGAGTTGCATGCCAAATCCTTCGTTGAGTATTTTACACAAATACATTCATATACATATACCTTCGCTGAAGATAACGTTTTAGCTCTGGTTGTATTTCGTATTTTCATAAAGATACTCCTAGCTTATATGTCCCGTGGGATATTCAGTTTTGTTAAAAGGGCTAATGACCATCGTTTTCACCTTCGAGCATCTGAATCACTTACGACTCTTGGTGACGACGTGGCAGTAAGTGGCATCCAGATCGCGAAGAGGCTCATATTCGTGATGGTAGCGTAGCTCCGTGTGTGTGTTATAAGTCCGTCGTATTTGGATAATTTAGTGACTTTTAGTGTGTTAAGTGATTTAGTTAGATAGTTTAGTGATTTTGATCATTTAGACACTTTAAATTACCGTATACGAACGCTAAGGGGGCGTAACCCAACTTTTCGCTTAAAACTCAAAGTTGAATATCTTCCAAGATAAGCATTTTTTTCGGAAAAAAGTTCACGAACATGTTCAGCTGACCTCGCCTGACATGTAGACATACAATCAAGTGTGATTCGACAACTTCAACAAAGGTGGGACAGTCCCTTTCACTAGCAATAATTCGTTTTTTTTGCAGCTACTGCGATGATGAACACATGCGTTATCTCGAGAACTATTTCAATAAACAGAAAGAAAACTAAAACCACGGTTTCATATAAATATTTGCCTTGGATGAGGACTTTGACAGGCTTTTCATTGTTGAACACAATGGTTTTTGATGCAAGTCTTATGCTTCAAAACAACAGGCGTTCCCTTATTTGCGGTGTATTACTATAACGCAAAATAATATGAGAACCCAAGAGTATTAGCAGGTACTGAGACACTTAAAACTTGATTCATAAAACGTTTTGCCGGAGGGTCCAATGCCGCGATCGTCAGTAAGCATTTATGACAATATAGAGACGTTTTCCCTCTGTGTCAGGGTCACGTGACAAATGTAATTCGCCTCTTATCGGATTATCAATTAATCCTTTTTTTCTTCATAATTTTTTTTTGCAGCATTACATATTTCAACATACCTGCAAAGTCTCGCTATCCAAGCATTTGGTATTTGATATAGGTATTTGGCAGTAATTCCCGCTACACAGTACTGGATAGCAGTTGACCTATATGGCAGTAATTCCCGCTACACAGTACTGGATAGCAGTTGACCTATATGCAGTAATTTCCGTACACAGTACTGGATAGCAGTTGACCTATATGTAGTAATTCCCGCTACACAGTACTGGATAGCAGTTGACCTATATGTAGTAATTTCCGCTACACAGTACTGGATAGCAGTTGACCTATATGTAGTAATTCCCGCTACACAGTACTGGATAGCAGTTGACCTATATGCTACACAGTACTGGATAGCAGTTGACCTATATGCTACACAGTACTGGATAGCAGTTGACCTATATGCAGTAATTCCCGCTACACAGTACTGGATAGCAGTTGACCTATATGTAGTAATTCCCGCTACACAGTACTGGATAGCAGTTGACCTATATGGCAGTAATTCCCGCTACACAGTACTGGATAGCAGTTGACCTATATGGCAGTAATTCCCGCTACACAGTACTGGATAGCAGTTGACCTATATGCTACACAGTACTGGATAGCAGTTGACCTATATGCTACACAGTACCGGATAGCAGTTGACCTATATGTGAAAGTGTCGGGTTTTAAGTTATCAGTATTCTTTGCTGACCTCAATTAAGCCATTTAATTATTCAATCATTGGAAGCTGAGCTTTCGGACCCGTCGCCTCGTATAGTTTATCCTTAATTTGGAGATGTTGATTTGTTAAGCCAGTAACACCATCTGGGAGGACCTGATCTACGCAAAATGCGGAAAATTAATAATGTAATAACCAGTAAGGCGCCGTAGTTGGCGATGAACGAGCGAGCGCGAAGGAAATGTTTGGGGAATTTCAACTCGATCGGGCAAGTAGTTTCTGAGATACAACAAACGGTGCGAACGAGCGCACGTGCAGAGGCACTCCATCCTTGACTTGTGGGAAGGCGGCGGCTGAAAGGTCCCTAACCACACACAAAATTCAAACACAATCGGCTCAGCCGTTCCTGAGATAGCTAATAGATGTGTGCACGAGCGCACGTGCAGAGGCACCCCACCCCTGGCTTGTGGAAAATTGGCGGCTGAGAGGTCCCTAACCACACACCAAATTTCAACACAATCGGCTTAGCCGTTCCTGACATATAGAATAGGGGTGTGCACGTGCGCACGTGCAGAGGCACCCCACCCCTGACTTGTGGGGAAATGGCGGCTAAGAGGTCCCTAACCACGCACCAAATTTGAACACAATCGGCTCAGCCGTTGCAGAGTTTTTGCGAGGAAACTCTTTTCAACACCTCTCACGCGGCACGTGCCACGCGCAGTGGTAGTCACCCAAATGAGTGAGCACCGGTCTCAAACAGGGTAGGTTGGATGGGGCTGCTAAGCAAAGATGTCCGCTTGTCAACCGGACGTGTGGTTGCAGAGATATAAGCTTCTCAAAAGCGTCGCCACGGGTCGGGTCGGGTCGGGCTGGGCTGGGCTGGGCTGGGCTGGGCTGGGCTGGGCTGGGCTGGGCTGGGCTGGGCTGGGCTGGGCTGGGCTGGGCCGGGCCGGGCCGGGCCGCTTATATTCAGATTTGTCCCATATACCACGGAAGGACGAGCGAGCGCTTCTCGCTCGCTCATTATAAACCTATGTGAGGCTTTAAAGTACCGGAGCTAATCGCCCTCAAATATTGAACTGCAACGCGACCTAATAAAAATGCCTCAGACCATATATCCAAGGCTGCTATCACTACGAAGCTGAAACCTTTCAGATAGATTCAGCGTTCATGATTACCTAGTATACCAGTAAGGTGCCGTAGTTAGCGATGAACTAGCGAGCGCGAAGGAAATGTATGGTCAATTTCAACTCCATCGGGCAAGTAGTTTCTGAGATACAAAAAAGGTGTGCACATGCGACGTGCAGAGGCACCCACCTTTGACTTGTGGGAAAGTGGGGGCTGAGAGGTCCCTAACCACGCACCAAATTTGAACACAATCGGCTCAGCCGTTGCAGAGATATAGAATAGGGGTGTGCACGTGCGCACGTGCAAAGTCACCCACCCCTGACTTGTGGAAAGGCGGCGGCTGAGAGGTCCCTAACCACACACTAAATTTGAACACACTCGGCTCAGCAGTTCCTGAGATATAGAATAGGGGTGTGCACTTGCGCACGTGCAGTCACCCACCCCTGAGTTGTGTGAAAGTGGCGGCTGAGGGGTCCCGAACCATACACAAAATTTGCACATAATCTGCCCAGCCGTTGCGGAGTTATTGCGAGAAAATACCTTGCAACACCCCTCACGCGCCACGCGCCACGCACAGTGGTAGTCACCCACATGAGTTGGCACTGGTCTCAAACAGGGTAGGTTAGCTGGGGCTGCTCAGCAAAGAAGTCCGCTAGTCAATCGGACGTGCGGTTGCAGAGATATGAGCTTATCAAAAGCGTCGTCACGGGCCGGGTCGGGCCGGGCCGCTCATAATCAGATTTTTCCCATATACCACGGAAGGACGAGCGAGCGCGAAGCGCTCGCTCGTAACAACGAAAACTTCGGGGTGTCGATATTTTATAAATGCGTGTTATTCCTGTAGAAACGCGTGTCATTTAACATGCACCAACTTTAAATGATCAAATATTCATTTGTATAGCGGTTCGCTCATTTTTGGAGGTGTTCAACTTTCAGAAACAACGCGAGCATTGCAATTGCAGGTGTATGTGGTAGCAGTGCAATCAATTCACAGGGCTGCGAATGCATTGAACAATTAACTTTGAAGCATTCAACTGGTATTTGATATTACCTACACTTCCTCATACAATTTCATTAGCCGTTCGTCGGTCGGATTTTAATGAAAAGGCAATGATAAAGGCACCATTAAGAGGTAAAGGTTTAAGGTGAAGTAAATTTGAAAAGCTTCAAACGAACACCGTTCGATAACGGTCAGTGAAGCACAAATGGAAATAAGCATGCAATTCTCGATAATTTTACATTATCAATTAATATGCTCATTGTGAAGCTGAGTGCTACAGTGTGCGTCGCACCACCCTTCAGTAAATCAGTAACAGTTCGCTGAATAAGTTTAAAGTCAAGCATGGCCAGCGGACCTTTTTGTTGTTATCAAGGGTAAGGTGAATATGCTCATTTCGCATTCCCGCGGTGTGGTAAAATGCACTTTAAATCCATGCACCGAGAGCAACCGATCTCAGAGGCGATAATGCCACAGCGTTTTGAAGTGTTAATCAGAACACGTTATGACACTGTGTTGCTATGCACGAATAGCACGGTACAAGTATAAATGCCTGTATGATTTTTGTTCACAAACGATATGCAGTACATACAGCTTGATGTTTACTTTCGTATTCGGAGCAGCCGTATTTGCATAGAGACAGTGGCGACGTCCACCCACCAGACGATTATATCACCCATGCTTAACTGCGGAATACAGAGATGAAAATGTGCTGCATCACAATGCTATGAGTCGCCGTGTTATCATTGACCTCAGGGGGCGTTTTCAGCAGTATTATTGCAATTTTTCCGGCCATTACCATACAGCAGATGAAAGTGTTCACTAGAAAACGTATCTATGGTTAGTATGCTTTAGATGTATGTTTTTATTATATTTTTGTCGTTTCGAAAAAAGAATCTTCGTTTTTCAGTGGCATGAAATTTACAACAAAAATGCAAGTTGTGATGAATGATCAGTAAAATAGGAAGCTGACGAGAGGTCAACATAGTTTTCCACCGCGTAAACACTGGCGACATTCGCAAAACGTCGGGACATCGGCAGGTGTGCGCTGACTTCTCTCTTCGATCTGAGGCCAATTTCACAAGGCAAAAAAGTTTGTAATTACAAAGAATTTCTTTGTTATTACAAATAATTTTTACACATGTTTGTAGTTTGGATTTCACAAAACCCCAGGGCAGTAAATCTCAATGTACTATTTACAAACTAGTTTACAAAGATATTGCTTGTAAAAATGTCTGCAATTGCACATGTTCTATTTCTCAAGGGTTGACGGAAGTGAGGAAATGTTTGCAATTACAAACTTGTCATTCCAGTGGGTCAAGGGTTCTGAATTTCAGAAACTCCATTGATAGTTGACGTTGTTTGACCGTTCAGGTTATTTTCTTGGTGAGGTTGTTACGTTGCCGAAGTTGTTAGGGCCATGGTTTAGTTATACATAGGTATAGCTGCCAAAAAAAACGTTATTTCCCGAGAGATTCGAACAGGGATCTCCAGCTTTGAAGTCCAGTCACAGTGCACCTTACCGATTGCGCTTTGATGTGAGGGGCGCCTCCGCGCGGAGAAGCCGCATGGCGATAGAATTGCAGCGGTCAACGATGTCTTGTGCAATGTGCAGTGAACCTTCACCCTTTACGACGTAGGAAATCGGCTAGGTTAGGTAAAAATGGTCGAGAAATTCAACGATCTTTCTTTTGAGAGTAGTTTTGTTGATATGCTCCGCCACCCGGTGAATGGCCAAATTCTGTTTACTCTAATTGCTTACCAAGATGTATTTTTACAATCAGAGTTTGCATTCCGATGAAATGTTAATTAAAAGATAATTCTCCCTATAACTAATTTTATTTTGAATACAAGAATAACCCACAATGTAAATATTTATTAAATCAATGTGTTAACAATACAACCAGTAAGGCGCCGTAGTTGGCGATGAACGAGCGAGCCCGAAGGAAATGTATGAGGAATTTCAACTCGATCGGGCAAGTAGTTTCTGATATACAGAAAGGGTGCGCACGTGCGCACGTGCAGAGGTACCCACCTTTGACTTGTGGGAAAGTGGGGGCTGAGAGGTCCCTAACCACACACCAAATTGAACACAATCGGCTCAGCCGTTCCAGAGATATAGAATAGGGGTGTGCACGTGCGCACGTGTAGAGTCGCTCCACCCCTGAGCTGTGTCAAAGTGGCGGCTGAGAGGTCCCTAACCACACACAAAATTTGCACATCATCTGCCCAGCCGTTGCGGAGTTATTGCGATAAAATACATTTCAACACCCCGCACACGGCACGCGCCACGCGCAGTGGTAGTCACCCACATGAGTCGGCACTGGTCTCAAACAGGGTAGGTTAGATGGGGCTGCTCAGCAAAGAATATATATATATATATATATAGCTAGCTTTACCTAGATCTAGTTAAGGTTTAGAAGAAAAAACAAACAAAAAAAACAAAAAAAGTTAAGTTAAGTTAGTAAAGTATTGAAAAGTGCATAGTACCTAAGTTATATACCTAAGTTACTAGTGTATTCAAATGAGCATGACTAGGATGCAGGCGAAGGTAGCAGAGCTAGAGGCCCTCCAGGCTAGAGTAGCGGAGCTTGAGGCGCAGTTAAGTAAGTGTAGGTGTAGAGATGAGCCGCAGGAGGGTGTAGCTCCTGACCAAGGAACGTATGCGCAGATTGTGGTTAGGGGGTCAGAAAAGGAGCCTACAGGATCAGGGACCAGTGGTAGTTCTGATAGGGGCATAAGGGAGGAGGATAAGGCAAAGGTGGATAGTGCGGCTGGGGTTTGGAAGTGTGTTGGAGGGTCACGTTTCTGGAGACCCAACATTGTGGAAAGTAATGCTAGGGCCACAGACAGTAAGGATGAGGAGGGGTGCTGGGTAATGGAGGGTGGTAACAGAATCTGGAGGAGGAAGAGGGAAGGGGATCAGGAGGGATGGACAAAAGTTCAGGGTAGAGTCAGGCAGTACAGCCCCAGGGAACATCAGCAGGTTACACTAGCAAATAGGTTCAGTGCGTTAGAGTCAGCAGCTGAAAGTGACAAGGAACAGATTCAGCATTTAGTGGTTGGGGACTCAAGGGTAAGGCCCTTAAGGCGAACATTCTGTGGGAAGAGGGACAAATGTATAGTTAAACCGGGGGCAAAAGTAGTTGATATGGGCCCTGTCATTGAGGCAGAACTTGGTAGGAGTAGCCCGGAGACAGTTATAATACAGGTGGGGGTGAACAACATATGACCTAGGCAGAGTGTGAGAATAGTAGCGGAGTACCGGAGCCTGCTGCAGAGGTTGAAGGAGTCCAGGAAACCAGTCATTGTGACTGGCATCCTCCCTCGCTGTGGAGCCAGTGAGGAGTGGTACTCGAGAGCTCTGTCTGTGAACAGCTCAGTTCAGAACTTATGTTCAGCTATGGGGCTTAGTTATGTAGACTTATGGGATCAGTTCTATGAGTGGCATAGGTACTATATGAAGGATGGGCTTCACTTATCGGATGAGGGGGCAAGGGCTTTGGGAGATGCCTACAGAAGTGTCATTCAGGGAAACTAGGTAGGAGGGGGGTTCAGGGACGCTAGTACTAGGGCATCAAGAAGTAAGCATTGGTAGAAGTTCATGTCAGAATAGGACAGTAGATCATAATTCCCTCAGAATTAGTAGAGTCAGCTCAAAGTATAAGATCACATGTGTGTTGCTGAATGCCCAAAGTATTAGGTCTAAATTTGATGAGTTTGAGTGTTATGTTGCCCTTGAAAAGCCTGATATCATTTGTGTAACCGAGACATGGGTTAGTGAGGGGTATAATATGGATAGGCTACAGGATTTCGAGTTACAAGGGTATAACATGTTCTCATACTGCAGAGAATCACGGCAGGGAGGCGGAGTGTTTGTATATGTAAATAGCTTGTACTGCACTACTAGAGTTGATGATTCTAGTAAAGTAAAAGAAGTAGAATCAATCTGGCTTGACATTAAAATTGGTACAGGAAACAGAGGAAGGTTGAGGATAGGTGCATTTTACAGACCAGGGAATCTTCCAAGGAACTCCCAAGCTGAAACAGACCAAGATATTTGTGAGGAAATACGTAGGAACTTTCGGGCTCAGTGTCTTATTATGGGAGATTTTAACTTAAGAGGATACGAAAGTATAGCAGAGGAAACAAATGAGTGTAGGTTGTATAGGCAAATCTTTGAAGAGGAGCTTTTCATGCATCAGTTTGTAACAGAGCCTCAACCAGAATTGCCTCCATTCTAGACCTTGTATTCTCAGACAACAGTGATCTAGTTAGTGACATAAGTATTTGTGCAGGTCTAGGAACCAGTGATCACAATATGGTTTAAATTCAATATCTCATCAGAAATGAGGCCCCAAAGATAACCTTATTATGGTTCCAAACTTCACAGCCGGGCTGATTTTGATGGTATTAGAAATGACCTCGCACAGATAAATGGAACGTTGAGTTGGCAGGTTTAGATGCATGTGAGGCCTGGAATGTTTTCAAAGCTAGATTAAGCCAAATTCAAAATCGGCATATACCCCTCAGGCACAAACGTAACAGAACCAAGGGCAATCCAGTTTGGCTTACCCCAGAAGTAAGGAGTGCTATACAAGCTAAAAGAAGTGCATTTGGCATTTTGAAGGGATCTTCACTAGATATAAATCAGGAAGGCCTACCAGAATGCAAGAAATTCAGTTAAGAAAAAGGTCCGAGCAGCTAAAAAGGGCAAAGGAACTTGATTTAGCTAGACATTGTAATGCAGATAGTAAGAAGTTCTTCAGTTTTTATAAGTTAAGTACAGTTTCCAAAAATATAGGTCCATTTAAGGTAGATGATGTGTTAGTTAGCAAGGACAGTGAAATGGTTGAAGTGCTTAATGATCAGTTTCAATCTGTCTTTACTATCGAGGACCACAGTAGTATTGCAGCACTTCAGCCTGAGCTAGAGACAGAGGAGACTATAGGAGAGCTAGGTGGCATAAGTAGTGAACTTGTTCTAGAATATCTAAAGAAAGTAAGGCCTAACAAGGCAGAAGGACCTGATGAAATCCATGCTAGACTTTTAAGAGAATCTGAAGGGAGTTGTCAGTTCCATTAGCCATAATATTTTCTAAATCACTTGCAGATAGTAAAATTCCACTTGATTGGAAAAGAGCAAATGTTGTTCCTATTCATAAAAAGGGAGATAGAAGTAAAGAGGAAAACTATAGACCAGTTAGGTCTGACCTCATTAGTCTGCAAGGTGCTTGAATCATTCATCAAGATAAGATTGTTGAATTCTTGGAGCAAAATGAACTCATCAAAGATACACAGCATGGCTTTAGGAAGGGCCGTTCTTGTTTAACTAATCTTCTGGAGTTTTTGGATGTTGCAACAGATAGCGTTGATCAGGGTAAACAGCTAGATGTAGCTTTTCTTGATTTCAGTAAAGCATTTGACAAAGTCCCCATACAAGACTGGGGTTGCAACTTAAAATTCATGGGATCAGGGCAAGATTCTGGATTGGATAGAAACGTGGCTTTCAGGGACGCCAGCAAAGGGTTATATTGAATGGGTGCCAATCACAATGGAAGGAGGTTCTCAGTGGGGTTCCACAGGGCTCAGTCCTGGGCCCATTGCTTTTTATAATATTTGTGAATGCAATTGAGAACAGTATAGACAGCAAAGTCTTGAAATTTGCAGACGATCTAAAAGTTGTCAGGATATTAGAGGAAAACATGATCAGGATGTTTTTCAATCAGATCTGGACAAGCTAGTTGAGTGGTCTGAAGCATGGCAGATGAAATTCAATTTGAGTAAATGTAAGATTATGCACGCTGACGGGTTAGCAGTAAACATAGGTATGAAATGGGTGGGCAGAAAATGGAGCAGATTGAAAAGGAAAGAGATTTAGGTGTCGTGGTAAACAATAGACCTATCAGCGTCAGACCAGGTTGTAGAAGCTAGGAAAAAGGCACTTAGAATGCTAGGGGCCATTACAGAAATGTTTCCTACAAGAGTGAAAAGGTAATAACAAAACTGTATTGTGCATAGTTAGACCACATTTGGAGTATTGTGTACAAGCCTGGTCTCCAACATATGAGAAAGATTGCTGGTTGTTAGAAAGAGTTCAAAAAAGGGCAACAAAAATGATTAATTGTCTTGGTAGTTTACCTTATGAAGATAGAATAAGGAAATTGGGTATGTTTTCACTTAGATATAGAAGGCTAAGAGGAGATCTAATTGAAGTCTTCAAATTTGTAAATAGTCAGCATTCTGGATATTTAAAGGGTATGTTTGAGTTCAATAGGGAAAATCGAGGTAGAGGTCATCAGCATAAACTCATTCATGAAACAAAGTAGGACTAGGCTACGACAGTCATTTTTCAGTAGAAGGGTTGTAGGACATTGGAATATGCTACCAGGGGATGTCCGGCTGATGCAGTGACACTTGCTTCCTTCAAAATTAGATTAGATAATACTTTACAGAGAAGGGAATTAGTTCATAAATACTCGTGGGATTAGCCTTCTTTTATGCAGGTAGAGTAAGGTGATTTGAAGGGGCGAGACTGGTGTGAGGGGGGGATGGGGGGGGGGGGGGGGTGCACCCTCGGATGGGCCCAAGAGGCCTCTTTGTTGCAACTTTTTCTTTATGTCTTTATGTCTTTATATATATATAATATATTATATAATATATATATATATATATATATATATAGTATATATATATGTATATATATATATAATATATATATATATATATATATATATATAAATATATATATATTAGTATAATATATATATATATATATATACTAATATACTATATATATATATATATATATATATTATATAATATACTATATACTAATATATATATATATTATATATAT